>JAPMLY010001536.1:30000-35000 GCA_026401115.1 Tetraselmis chui | reverse complement strand
GCCCAGTCACTTTCTGGGTGGCCAACACGGAGGTCAGTGAGGCGGCCAGTGCGCTGGTCTCGACTGCCACCGGCGTGGCATCATCCAACGCGAGTTCATACATCGCACCCACCGCACCCGCCGTCTCGACCACCAGAAGCTTTCCAGTGTCGCGCTCAAATGCGACGTGGCTGAGTGTGGGACTGGAAAATAGCACGCGGACCTCCTTGCTGTCCACGTCCATGAGGAGCACGTTGCCGCCCATCACCACGGCCAGCATGGAGGGGTCCACCCACGCAATGCTCTTCACCTCCCCCGTTGCGCCGGACGCTGTAAAAGAGACACAAAACGGGCGACTGAGACGGTCTACCAGAAAGAGAGAGAGAGAGAGAGAGAGAGAGAGAGAGAGAGAGAGAGAGAGAGAGAGAGAGAGAGAGAGAGAGAGAGAGAGAGAGAGGGAAGAGACCATGCGATTGACAGAGTATTCGAGATAGACAGGGATGAAGGGTGGGTTAGAGGGGGTGAGTGAGAGTGTTATAGAGAGAGAGAGAGAAGAGAGAAAGAGAGCGAGAGGGAGAGCGCAATTGCGATTGATGGAGTGTTAGAGATAGATAGAGAGACGGTGAGAATATTAGAGGATAGAAAGTGAGAATGTTCGATGGAGGGAGAGAGAGCAGGCATGGATCACTCAGGGGGGGGGGGCAAGCTGGTAGCTACATGCGGCCTATATCCCCTTCTTTTCTCCCGCATAAGCCCTAGAAATGGTAGATGATAGACAGCGGTACACAACGATGGCGTGACTGAATAAGAGAGCTTTCTATGAGTTAGGAAACGAGGGAGGCGCTTTGCTGTGAGAAAGCAAGATACTTTGAGTCTGAGGGTGTGTAAGGGGTACAGAGATTCAACTACAAATCAGCTGCAGAGGTACTAAAAAAGCTGAAAGTGGAAATCATGAGGGGGGGGGGGGGGCATAGACACGACTTCACCACGCCCTTGGATGGTAGTTATGGCCAGGTACGGGATGGTAAAAGGGCGAGTGTCAGGTTCCGACGTGGCTTGGGGAGAGTTTGAGAAACGTGCCGACGGTAAAGCTGATGAAGATAGACGGGTGGGAATCGCACCTTCGGTCAGCTCGTCGTAGGGTATTTCCCGCGTCAGCTCGCCGGCGAGTGTGATAGCTCGCAGGCTTTCGGTGCCGGGCGACGCGAGCCAGAGTGTTCCCGAGCCGCGTGGGTCAAACGCGGCGTCCCGTACCGCTGTCGGACTCGCCTCTTCCGTCGCCGCGGGAAGCAGCGTAGCACTACCGCATAGCTCATAGCCGTAAGTGAGGTCCCTGTGCTTTGAAGGCCGTCCCGCAGAGACATCCGCCACGGCGGTGCCGCTGCTACTGGCGACGAGTACTGCGACAAACAGCGACGCCACCACCGAGCCGCGCATGACGCCCCACCTCCGGGAATCCCGTGAACGTCAAATCCACTGGCTCCGTTTCTTATGGGCGTTGCTTTGGAAAACCCCTGCGCGTAACCCCTGCTCAGTCCTCCTGTATAATCTTACAGTCACGGAGGATGACTTACGCCACTTGACCGCCGTTACGACTTTTTTTAACGGATATCTCCCGTGACGCCCCGGTACACTCTCCCAGTCATGAACTGCGAGAAGCCTCACAGCCCACAGGCCACACCGGCGCTTTTGACCGATACGACCTTCAGTATGACAAGCGATATGCGCTTACGGCAAGGTGCGCGGCTAAACTTCGCTGCAGCTTTCCGACACTGGCTATACTGGATGGCCTTGCCGTCGTCTGCGGCGGAGGTGCATCAGGGACTCGAACGACGAGGCTACGTACCGATATTATTCCTCGTCGGACAACGACTGAGGAAATCAAATGGGGTAATGAATCCGTCGTGATTCCAAGGCATATTCGCTTATGAAAGCGGTACCACTGCTGAAGAGATTTACATCAGACCATCACGTTACTGATACGGGTACATGTACAGACAGTTTTGTACAATATTATTAAAAACAAATAAATTTACATTATTATTCGAAATTCAAATTATACAAGAAAATAGAAAGCCCCATTTTCCCTGTCCGTGCTCATGCCGTTCTTCCTATAACCCAATTCAATTTTATATACAAGATACAGGAAACAAGAAAAAGGGCAATACTGATGCTGTGGCATGCCTTCATGTTCCTCGGGCTTAGGCCTGTGGGGTTTATCTCCTTGCTCCTCTTTGCTGGGTGTTTTCCACTGCCTTCTCTTGCGTAAAAAATTCACATTAATTTATGAAATAAAAGCGATGAAAAACCATCACGGTTATTCTTGCATCTATAGTACGAGAAAACTATATTTTAATTGATATGTATAATTGCGAGCGCAAATAAACAAACACGTGAAAAAAGGAAGAACAAAATAAAGCGAAATATGATGAGAAGAGGGAGTAAGGGAGCGAGCCATGGGCAACTAACAGACAATGAGCAAGATCAAAACGACTCGGCCACCGGAAAGTCTGCATGGGGTATGATATCATACCCATTTGAGTATGAATTCTGACAAGAAAAGGCAGTGGAAACAACCAAGCAAAAAGGAGCAAGGAGGGAAAAACCCCACAAGCATAAGCCCGAGGAACATGCAAGAGTGCCACAGCATCGGCACCGCCCTTTTGCAAAATCTATACCCATTTGAGAAATGTTGTGAAAACGACCTATTGTCCCCCCCCCCCCCCCCCCCCCCCCCCCCCCCCCCCCCGTCTCCCGAAGTCGCTCTGAGAAAGACTCGGAGGGGATGAGGAGACGCCCCGACATCTTCTTCATTCCCTTGGTTGTCACGGATTTTTGTGCTCTCGGCGGCCATACCACGGCTTTTTTGACATAATTGGCCAAGCAGGCAGTCGCCTCTAAGCGAATGCATGTGGGCAAGTTGTTGGCCTCCTGACGTTGTGAAGAAAAATAGCAAGTGACAAGGCACCCGAAGTGAAGAAATCTCGGCAAGCACTATGCTAACACAAAAGGAAAGAGGCATGTCGAGATGCGTCACGAGTCGGTGATCATGGGTTCAAGGCTCCAAGCGAAGCAAGCAAGTCTCCACCATCCGAGTATCGAAAGTAAAGCACAAAATAAAGAGCAATCCGCTTTGTGAGCCAGGCACACCTTATGAAATGAAATAAAATTGTTTACAACAATACCAATATAAACCGGTTGCTGTCTATGCCCCCCCCCCCCCCTGTACTATGCCTAACTGGACTTATAAGCAGGATTAGACCGTGAACCACCAATCCCAACCTCTCCAATGGCAGTAACGATACCGTCTAAAACATACCCGTATCCAGGTATTTATGAGTTTTTGATATATACGTATTTTTCTTTTGAAATAGTATGAAATATAAGATGTCGCTATTCTCCACGATACGCGGCATGCTCCAGCCGCGGCGCGGGGTCGCTGATCAGCAAGGCTGGTCAGCATGAGCTGGTCGAGTCGAACCTGTCTGTCCTCGGCTCCTATGCGACTCCGGTCGTGCCGGAGGTAGGGGGAAAGGCAAGTGGGAAACCCCCCTCGCTCAGGTCGTCGTCGGACTCGTCTCGATCCGTGCTCGTCCCCGTCCGAGATATTGGAGATATTAGTCGCTCTTCTCGGCGCGACTCTCCACCTAGTCTAGCCTTCTCCCCTCCTGCGGGGGCTGGGAGGAGAAAATAGCTAGGCTTGCAGACGGTGTCCGGCTGGCTCTCCTGCCTCCGAGCCAGATGTCTCATGTCCCCTGTCCGTTTGCCGTCTGTTTCCACCACCCATCTGATCGCGATGTGTTGGCCGCACCCTCCCCCAGCGATTTACGTTGTTAGGGAGCTGCCTATACGAGCAGTGTGCCGTTGCGATAACCCGGGGCACACTGCATGAGGCAGCCTGTCGATAACCGGGTACCGACTAGGGGAGGGGGACGGATAATGCCCATGGATCGGCTATCCTCAAAAGATGGTGGGTACGGGAATATTTAACCGAAAACCCCCCGTACCGGGTTTTTCCGGCGGCGGATGATCCTCCCGACCTCCGCCGCCTAACCGTGCCGCTCCTCCGGCTGCGACCCGCCTCCGTCCTGCGTATCTTCGGGCCTCTCCCCCAGGGGAGACCAAAAGGTTTCGCAGGGCTGGCGGCTGCTAGCGAGCGCAGTGCCCTAGCGCTGCTTCCCAGCTGTCCGCCGCAAGCTCCAACACCCTCGTCCCACCGCTGATCCGGCCGTACCCTCCTCGCAATCAAACGCTCCCGAAATACAGGTCCCACCCCCTCGAGGTAGGACTGTATTCAGTAGTATCTGTATGCGAAATAACATATCGGACGGGCCGACCGGGAGATCTTGGTGCCGGTATTGCACAGAAAATATTTTTTCAAAAGCCCTATGTACAGGGCCTTCCCGACAGCAGTTGATCCCGCGGATCGAGCTGCCGGCCCTCTTAGCACCCTACCGTGCCAGGCATGGCACGGCTACGGGGTTTCTAGCGCCCACCACGGGGAGGTGAGGGGATGCCGACGGGCCCGCGAGCGCACCCCCCTCCAAGGCCGCCGCCGCTGCGCCGCCGGCGGGCGCCCCACACCTTACAAATCGTGCGGTACCACAAATGTCTATTACTCCACCGAAAGCAAGCTCTAGTCAAGGTTTTAGTCAAGCTGAATGACTCCAACCACTAGCTAGTAGCTTGAGGGCCCATAACATGTCGGAGGTTTACACAGAGAAATCACTAGGAATCGAAGCCGCACTTGCGTGTCCGGGGTCATGCACCGTAACCAAGTGTCGCGCCTAATAGTCGGTACCCGATGGGAATATATAAGATATACATATACCCCCGTACTACCCGTTAAACGAGCTTTCGCAATACATCCACAAATGGCGAGATAGTAGGTTCAAGACTCCCCCGGAGCGCAACGTACGGATGTGTCCATTATCATACCCACCACGGGGATCTCACAACACTCCCCCTAATGGACACCATCCGATCAACTCCGGTCAAACCCTAGCAACCCGCGAAATACG
>JAPMLY010001536.1:0-25000 GCA_026401115.1 Tetraselmis chui | reverse complement strand
TGTTTGGAAGTAAATCGATCTGGTGTACTCGACAGGGTGAGAATGGGTTGGCGAGCGTTGTCGACGACACGCCTCGGCTGTCGGCGTGCGGGTTCCTTATGCCTGCGCGGCCCACCGCCGCATTGCGACACCCCGGCTACGAGGTGTACACCCCGAAAATGACCTACGACAGCAGCAGCAAGGCATACGCGCAAGTGGTAGGCTGCCCCTCCCTCTCGTCTCACTGTAACATTGCAGATCGATAAACAGGGCAGCACATTCATTTGATTATTTGCATGTTTCCGTTTCGAATCACGGCCCTTCGCTTTCATGAAATAATTTACAACTATTCAGTTTATTTTTATTCGCGTTCGACGATGGATTAATGAATAGTGGGCTGTGTGTCTGAATATTTGATTGTGGCACATTTGTTGCTTTCTGAATGTTGCGTCGAGGCTCTATTGAGCGATGGTCGTCATCTACTTGTTTTGTTGGAATTGGCTTACAGAAATTCAAATGTGCAAATTAAAATGCTGAAATTCAAATTTAAATGTCGTAGCTCGGTGGCAAATCGGTACGTTTTGGATGATGTGAGATTTTTTATGTTCTGCGTTTTATACAGTCATCAAAGGCCATTTGTTTGTGAAGCATGTCGGTTTCAAGGTACCGACTCGATAGGAAATATTATTAAACTATCCCTAGTATGTTTGGCGCACATTGAAGCCATCTCATGAAATGCTGATGCACCCCCTTGCTGTCATGCCCCTGAGCCCCATTCTCCCATCAAAATTGTAAGCTAGTCATTAATAACCTGCCATTAATCTCTGCATTTGCCTCCTATTTCCTTTGCAGTAATGATTTGATATTTCCATCTAGCTTTTTACCTAGTATTTTGGTTTTATTATGATTCTAGTGATAAAACTGTGTGTCAGATTTTAACTAAAGATCGTGCTGTAAAGATAATTGCGTCTATCCAAAAGACTTGCTATTGTTCGGATGTTTCTTGATAAAGCTATAATGATTCGTTGGATGTTGTATAGCCAATGGCTTGATAGTTCTTTCGCTGATATTTGTTCCTCAATTTCCGTCTACTGGTTCGCGGATATGCACTCGTGTGGTCTCGACAACCTTTCATTAGTCACCCAACATCAGCCGCATCCATTTGTACTGGATTATTCTTTTTGGGGGGATGATCGTATGTTATTTTGTAAGATCACTAAACGCTTTTTGACGCCCTTGCTAAGGCCATCACATTATGATAATGTGTTTGAGGTGTCCCTGTTGACAGTTGCATTCCTATGCACAGTCCTTATGTACACTGTAGCCCAATGTCTCCTTAGTACTTAGTGTTGCACTACCTGCGCGTGTATGCGTGCCTACCTGTGGCGGCCGACGGGCCCATCCGTTGGCTTTGCCGGCCGCCACTCTCCTCCTTTGACTTCCATTATCCCCACACCTGGCCCCCTTGCGGGGCCAGCTAGTCTATCCCGTGTAACTATCTAGCTTCCTCCTCTCGAACCATGCACCGTGTTCAATAGTCCCCCCCCTATCATTTTTATCTCCCCATTTTATTTATAGAATAGTGATGGTTTCGTATGCAGTACAAAGTACGGTCGACAAGCAGTGTTGAGGATGGAGTTTTATTACCCAAAATCCTAAACCTAAACCCAGCAATCCTTATTAACCCTTAATCCAAACCTAAGTAGCGTACGCCAATGGTGAGAACTACACTAATAAGGACCATATATACTTAATTATGTTTTAACCATACGCTTGAATCCTTCCATTCTCCCATTCTCCCATATGTTCAGCTCATTTTGCACCTATAGCAAATCTTAGAGATATTATGGCCTAAGCCTACTGACCTGGTCCCATCTAAAGTATGATAGTAAAAAGTTTCAGTACACATGCAGTCAACATCGTTTGCCAATCGTCAATTGATGCCGCCCTCAGATGAAGCCTCCGAAGATGATGCACTTCATGGACGTCGACTACGGCTGCTTCATCGGTGTCGACGATTTAGAGTACGCATCGTGGCCTTTCCCTTTGAAATTCTGGTACTGCAATGAATTTGCGTCGAACCTTGTCATGCGGGGCTGCACGGAGCCTGGCGACTGAAGTCGATTCCGCCGTGCCGTGATCTGTCGCAGGACGGGTACCCTGTTGCGGACACCACTGGGGACGACAGTGAGGGTTGAGGGTGTGTACAAGCTCCCGTACGTGTTTAACCCCTACGATGTCGAGGGGGCACGACAAAACAACTTTTCCTATCTCCACCACAGCCAAATTGCAGGTGGGCAATGGGATGAGAAACCTCCCCGCTCATCCCGCACACCTTCCATCCTTCCATGTATCTGTGCGTCATCGATTTCAAAATGGATGAAGGAGACCGGAAATCATGGAAGCTGAATGCACCCAAATGTTTGATTTTTAGTCAATGATATATTTAATTGGATGAGCCAAATACGCCCGAGCACGACGCGGGCTCTGTCTGAAAGTGTCGTGTGAGTTCGACTCACGCGGTAATGCTGGCTACGTCGTGTTATTGGGCTTGAAGGTCACTTTGCAGGGGGTGAGGAGATGCAACGGGTGTCGCTGTCGACTCAGCTTCCGGAGGAGCCGCGGTGGCGGGGGCGCGCGGCCAAGAAATCTTATCCAATGGAACGCTCGCTGGCGGTGCGACTCGCCTGATTTTAGCATAATCCCACTCCTAGGAATAGCCGAATGCTGTAGTTCGAAGCTTGGTGCTTGGCTTCGGTCGCCCTTCGGACATCTATCGCGTTATTGTTTCCTAATTTCGTTTTCGGTTGCTGCCGATCGACGAGCAGCACCGAAACGTCTGGCCCACGTCTCCCGACACGGGAGAGCCATTTCGGTACGTAGAGGCCACCGACAGGGAGCTTACCAAATGGGCGATGGCGAGGCGCCGCCGTGGGCACGGCGACAGCTTTGTCGAGAGGTGAGGTACCGCTTGCGGTGACATCCGATTGTAAATGCACATTTCGCATTTTTATCATATTGTCGTGACTGTGTCTCGATGTGGTCTTTTTATTTTTTTCTGGTTTGATGTGGTGTGATTGTTGGTAATTGAAACGCCCCAACGCGTAAATTTTTGTGCATGTTTACCTGTCTGTAACCGCGACCCTTGCAAGCATTAGTATTTAGGAAACACAATTTACAAGTCGTGTATTTTCCATGATGATGAAATGTTGTCAGATTTCAGGTATATAATGTGTCTCCCTTTGCCGTGCCTCGGATTCCGTAGCCCTCTTGCCCCGTCACTCTTGCTTTCATGTCTAGGACTAACAAAGACTTGCATCATTTTCTGTACTGCGAAACAGTGTGGGTACTAACTGCCTCTGTAGCCGTGCTAGGATCGTGTCTGCTGCTGTGCGGTTCGGGGTTGATTCGATGTTCCCATGGCGGTAGATCGTAGTAGCGCATATTAAAAGCGTATTTTGAAATGGAATACATACCCAACAAACTGTTTCACCTTTTTTGAAATATTGAACAGACAATAAGTCGCCAATGAATCACAATATGAACAACCGATGTTTTCAAACTTGACAGTCCTGAGGGAACCTCTCCTCGGAAACTGCCGTCCAGGTTTAAAGGATTCGACGATGCGCAATGGGCAGCGCCCCGCGAGATGACACGAGGCGACCAGTACAGCCATCAAATGGGACGGCTGCCGTACAGGGATGCACGAACGACGAGTTCCCCCGCTTCGATCACCACTCGGTACGGGCAATAGCTCCGCCTCGGCTCCCTGCACCGCCATCTCTTGGGAGTGATATTCATTATTTACCCCTGTGATTAAGGCCACCCCTGATTTGACTGACGTACTGTTCCATATTCCCCCCACCTAAGGAAGTTTGATATTTTTTACTTCATCAGCATAATTGACATTGCGTCCTGACGGTAAGCATGACCTCACTAGGCACTGCAATTTGACAGAAGCAACGTTGGCCGCGAAGGCTTCATGTGCGGGAAAGCACTGACAGGAAAAAATAGTTTTGATGAACATGTTTGTGTGCATTTACCGACGCAGTTCTGTCTTCAGGACATTAAGATGCAATAAATACAGAATTTTCATAGATAGGTTATGAAGCACCCACAAACCCTAAAATTTGCCGAGTTCAATTTGACGGGGGAATCGACCTGACACTGTAAATTAAATCAGTGAGTGCGGGTATGGTATGTGTCAGGCTGTCAGGTAATGGGAATGGATAGTTGTGCAGTATAGCCAACAGCGTCTCAGAGCTGTTGTCCGGCCCGCGAATTATCCAAGTTCGGGAGGAACGGGAAATTTGTTCTGTTGTTTTTTTTTAGCGAGCAACGTTGACACAGGAAACGGTGCGTCACTTTCCGGGAGTCATTGGACCCTATGAGCTCGTTTGGATTGTAAATATTTTGGCATATTATCGGCATAATATTAAATTACACTGAATTTGCAAAATGATGTAGAACAATGCGAAGTGCTATTAATCAGCGCTTCACATTTTACCAGTTCGAAACTGTGATTTCTGTTTGAAATGTTAGTTACAAATGATATTGCCCGTAATAAATATAAATGGCTGCTGTTTGTGATGTTCTGCCGAGGCTGTTCATTGACCTGGCCAGTGAGGAGAATCGTACAGCTTTAGTTTTTTGAATTTGTGAATTCGATCACATGGGAATAGTGATAGCCACTTGCACCCCAAGTGCGGGCCATGTTTCGATGGGATTCTGAAAGGCTATCTGCATGCTCTTGTGCCTGTTGTCGGTCGGACTCGGCGTGTCACGTAGACGTGGGTACGGACCTCGTAAGTCGGCGGTCCGGGACCCCGCAGCCGAGGCGACTTCGATTTCGCTCGCACAGCAAATCTTGGCGAAGCGGCGCCCTTCGCGGAGCTCACCCGTCGACTGGAGCACCGGGCGCCCAAAGACCGCGGGATGGCACCGGGCGCTCTCCGACCCAGCTGCTCTACCGTATCAAGCTCGCTATGACTTCACTACGGGCCGGTGACGACCTGACGAGCCATTTTCCTCCCATGACAGCACCACTGTATCAGTACCACATAGCGATCAGGCTGACCGAGCCGGGGAGTGAAACCTAGCCAGCCAGAGCAGGCGCATGGCTGTGTACTTCTTAGTGTGTCACTATTATTTTAAGCACCGCGAGAAGGTCTTGGTGTAATTGTGCTTTATGTATCGATTGGAACAACCAAGCACGAGGGGGCATTGGGCTGCACACGCCAGCACATCAGCCGTCATGCACACGATTCGGCTTAATTTCTGGGGGTCAATTTCGACAGTCGAGTAGCTGACGGTGGAGTGGTCAGTTTGAGGGAATGCCGCTTTAGTCGATCGGAAACGGCTGTCAGCTGTTTTATGGAATACGAACCGTCACCCAAATGTGTCTGAAGTCAAGTGCGCGTGCTAAAATGATGATGTCGTGGTTCCCGAGCGCGTATTAAATGAGCGGGAACGATGAACATCTCGACTGCGATGAAACGTAAAACCACAACACACTTTGATGTCGCTCTTTCTGTGACGGCGATTTTTCTGCGTGTAAGGCGGTGTGGCACCGCATGCGTGGGTCGGCTCAATACATTGCATTTGGCACTGCGACAAGAATGCTATTGGAACGGTTACAGTGATCACGGGAACAAGGCAAGACTCGGAAGCCTGCCGAATAAAATTTAAGCAAGCATTCTGAAAAGGCTATGAGCAAGGCGCATGTCCAGTCCCAACTCGGATGAAGACGGATTCACAGTAACGTGCAGTGACAGGTATTCGTTTATTCCACCAGCCATACTTTTTTCTCCAGCGTCACAATGCCGATTACGCGGCAAAGTCCCTTCATGCGCGTGCAAGGCACCGCGATAAAAGCTCTTTGGATTCCACATTGAACTGACAGGTCAATCGCTGACCATCGGATAGTCCGAGTCGCTCGAAGTGCACGTCATACATAACGTTCAGCATTGCATGTGGTTCAGCACGAGACCCGCTCCTAGCTTTGCCAGACGGAGGAACTACTCGAGCAGGGGTAGAATACTCGAGTGCCGCAGCGAAGCGAAGTTATACTAACGCTGTCGTGCTGACCGCGGCGGCGACGGCCCCCTGCATGTTCTCACGCAGAGCCCCAAACACCTCCAGCCCACCGAATACCAGCGAGTTTTCAAAGGCGCCATTGCTGCGCAGCTGAACGACCTTATCCTTCCCGACTTCGTCCTCTTCCGGGGGCGTCATCAACCCGGCGCCGTATGTCATAGATGTCGGGTCGTCAGGGAGGGCGTGACGCTTTCGAAACGCGACGTACGCGTTCAAGGTGGCAACGATCTCCCGCAGCGCCATGGGTTTACCGAGAATGCCGTCCAGGCCATGAGCATAGAGATAAATGAGGTCGTGGGGCGCCGTGTTCCCGGTGGTTGCAAATACAGGCACGGGGGCGAGGCCAGCCTTGCTTTCGTGCGCGCGCAACGCACGCACCGCCGTGCTGCCGTTCATATCCTGCATCGTCTCATCAACCAGCAACACGTCGAATTTCCGGCCCTCGATGACACATAAATTTATAATATCCCTCCCATCCTTCCCCTGAGTCACGTTGATGCCGCCACGCGTGAGCGCGCGGTGCAACACCTACAACATCCACAGAGACACGCACACACCCAAAAGCACACAGGCGAATGAGTTTTCGCACAATTCCATTACTTTCTCTACCATTCAAGCATGAAACTCAAGTAATGCGCTCCACAACGCAGCACACACAGTGGTGACTGGACGATAATGACGCGATTGCACTGAAACCGCTCCCACCTTAACGTTCACGTCGTTATCGTCCACCACCAGCACCTCCTTCACCAGCATCTCACCCGTAAAAGACGACCGCCCCCTCCCACTACCGCCTGCCCCCCCTCGGCTGCCACTACTCAACCGTCTCACCCTCCGTTCCTCAGTGGGGGCGATGAGGTGAGACAATAACTGCGACGGCGCCTTGTGTTCTGTCGCCGTCGCTACCTGAGATTCCCGACGAGTGGCAGCCTCAGCCGCTGCTCTCGCTTGACCTTCAGCAGCCGCCGCCCTCGCCTCAGCGGCAGCCCTCGCTGGATCCTCAGCCGCTGCCCTCGCTCGCTCCTCGGCCCTCGTCTTCGCCTCAGCCGCAGCCTTCGCTTCGGCCTGTACTGCTTCCTGTCGAGCCTTTTCTGCCGACGACTGGGGAGGTGGCGGCGGCGGTGCTGGCCGGATCGAGTCCCCGGCAGCGAGACTAACTAGCCGGCGCAGCGCGTCCTCGGTCGCCTCCGCCATCGCGACCCCCACTCCCCCCGCCCCCACAAGCGCACCCCCCCAAAGCTGCCGCGTTGGCCCATCTTTCGGCCTCGGTGGCGTCACCTCCACCAACACACCGACACCTTGGGGCGAAAAAACGTCGCGCACAACTCGAAACCCCCATCCCTTTGGCACGAGACCCCCATTTCCGCCACTGTCCTCGAATGTAACGGTGTGCGGTGTGGATCCCTCCGCCCCTCTATTGTTGTCGGCCCTGCTCGCGGGCTGGCTTTCGGCAGCCTCGGCAGCAAACACCGCTGCCTCGAACGCAGCAGATGCATCAACTTCATCTGAGGCCGGCGAGCTGCCCTCTTCGACGGACGCTATGCTTCGTCGACTCGTCGTGGCGGTGGTGTCGACAGGAAGTTGAAGCTCGAGCATAAAGGTGGAACCCTTGCCGAGGGTGGAGACGCAGCTGAGGCGGCCGTGCATCACCTGCGCCAGGCTGCGACAGATGGAGAGCCCCAACCCGCTGCCTCCGCCGTAGCTTTTGCTACCCACCGTCGGATTGTTACCCACCGCAAAGCGCTCAAATATCCCCGCCTGCTCCTCTTTGCTAATGCCGCACCCCGTGTCCTTCACCTGGCACCGCCACGAGGGGCAGCTCAGTCTAACGCCTTAGGCCAAGGGGAACGGAGCGAAGGCAAGCGAGTATGGTGTCGGTGTAGGGGCACAGCAAGAATAAATAACAGGGAGGGGGTACGGTACAGGCAGCAATACTGATGTAGTTGCCCCGAAGACAGGGTAAGGTACTGCTGCTGAAGGTATACCGGAAATTAATTAAGCAGTAGAAATTTTCATAAAAGAAAAAGGAGTGTAAAAACTTAATTAAGCAGTGGAAACCGCCAAAAACGGGGGAGGAAACGCAACACAGAACCACGGCCCCAGCAGCGCACAAAATGAACGATCCATACTATATATGTATGATTTTTATTATCAGAAGAAGGAGCGGAGACCACCAAGCAAAAAGAAGAAATGAGGGAAAAACAATCCATCCACATTATCTCATCATTGAAACATATGAAGCCAGAAATCAAAGTATGGGATTGAAATAAGTACCCGTATGCATTCGTGTATCGCTAGTAGGGTACAGGTACGTACCGTATCCTACACTAAATATAATGTGTAATTGCGTACCCGTATGTACCAGTGTCGTACCCGTAATGAAACAAAAATCTCCCCATCCCCATCAAAGGATAGGGAGAGGAGAGAGGGAGGAGAGAGAGGGAGATGGGGGATAGAGGAATGGATAGAGAAGCGTTAGTACATGCGCGTGCCCCTAATGCGTGTAGCAGAAAATGGTAGAGTGGGGCAGTGCACTAATGTGTGGTTGCATTGGGTCACTGACCTTCAAGAACAGGCGCATTGTATCCGGCTCGGTTCCCGCCTGCCCCTCCACGGAAATCCGCACGCTGCCCCCCTTATTTGTGAACTTGACACTGTTCCAGCAAAAGTTGGCCATGATCTGTTGGATGCGAAGCTCGTCGCCAATAAAGGTCGACTGGCGCAGCCGTGCGTCCGGCACCTCTGCCTCCACTTTCAGTCCCTTCGCAGTCGCAGCGCTGACGACCTACAGTTGCAACGGAGGACAATGTAGCACAACCGCAGTACGTTAAGGCCAGCAACACACACACATGCGAAGTTCCTCCTGTGCAAGCATCCAACGGTAGCAGTGGATACCACCGAAGATTGCGAGTTCAGGTAATGTGTAGCAAGAGTGTGCGTGTGTGTGTGTGTGTGTGTGTGTGTGTGTGTGTGTGTGTGTGTGTGTGTGTGTGTGTGTCTGTGTCTGTGTGCGCGCGCGTGTGTGTTCAGCAGGGCCTTATTTCAATTTCCAATTCACAGGAGCGAACCTGCAGTCCATCAGATAATGCAGCATCTGCTATGGACAGAATATGAAAGAGTGAAACAGCGAATGAGTGACCAAATGCGCGGTATGAGTGCAAAAAAATAGTTCAAATGACTTTACAAGTACACAAATTAATAAATCCACAAGGAAGCTGAGGGTTGCGCTCAATTCAGATATCATACAGGTTATTAAACCGGAACATAGAGCATCGGTCACCATATAAGGGCCGATTGCGGAACGTGAGAGGTGTGGGGGGGCACCTGGTTAAGGACTGTCCGCAGGACGCTGAACACCTTGAATGAGCTGCTGGTGGTCTCCACTTCCAGCTTCCCCTCTTCCATGGTGCTGAGGTCCAGCACGCCGTCCACAGTGCGTCGTAGCTGATCGGTGCACGCGAGCGTGGTGCGCACCAACTCATGCATCCCGACATTACCAATCGTTGCGCACATCGCTTCCCCATCACTCCCCTCCTGCTCCGACCACGCGTCCAAGTCCACCAGGTCCTCGATTGCCTGGACGGTGGCAAGGATACCGTTCACGGGGTTGCGAATCTCGTGGCAGAGGAAAGCGATGTGACGCGTCTTTGCATCCGCAGCTGCCTGCGCCGCCATTTGCACCGCCATCGCCTTCTCCAACGCCTTCGGCAGTGTAAGGTCCTACGAAATATTTACAAAGGAAAGCAATACGTTAGGCTCCGCACCACATAAACACAAAAGACAAACATATATTTGAATACACCATTCATGCCCCCTTGCATACATTCTTCAGGGTAACAATGTTTTGAAGAGCAATGCTTTTAATTTCCTATGCCCTGACCAAAGTTCTACACATCTATAGTTTATGAACCCGCGCCCACATGTACGTGTGCTTGCGTGTGTGTGTGTGTGTGTGTGTGTGTGTGTGTGTGTGTGTGTGTGTGTGTGTGTGTGTGTGTGTGTGTGCGTGTGTGGGTGTGTGGGGGGAGGGGCTGTGGGTGCGTGCATGTGCGTGTGTGTAGCGTGTGTGTGTGTGTGTGTGTGTGTGTGTGTGTGTGTGTGTGTGTGTGTGTGTGTGTGTGTGTGTGTGCGCGTGTGTTGTCCATGGGTGCGTGCATGCGCGCGCGTGTGTGTGTATGTGTGCTTGCGTGAGTGTGGGTGCGTGTGTATGCGAGTGTGTACGTGCGTGCGTGTGTATGTGCGTGTGTGTGTTTGTATGTGTGTGTGTGTGTGTGTGTGGTGTGCGTGTGTGTGGAGTGTGTGTCAGTGGGTGTGTGCGTGCGTGCGTGCATGGGTGTGTTGTATGTGGATGTTTGTCTCTATGTGCTTGCGTGTGTGTGGGGGGGTGGGAGGATGCGTGTGTGCGTGTGTGTAGCGTGTGTGTAGCGCGTGTGTGTGTGTATGTGTGTGTCTGCGCGAGTGTTGTCCGTGGGTGCGTGCGTGCGCGTGTGTGTGTGTGTATGTATGTGTGTGTGTGTGTGAGAGAGTGTGCGTAATTGCGTGAGTGTGGGTGCGTGTGTATGCGTGTGTGTGTACGTGCGTGCATGGGTGTGTTGCATGTGGGTGTTTGTCTCTGCGTGTGTGTGTGCGTGCGTGTGTATGTGTGTGTGCGTGTGTGCGTGCGTGCGCGCGCACGCGCGCGCGGGCGGGCGGGTGTGTGTGTGTGTGTGTGTGTGTGTGTGTGTGTGTGTGTGTGTTCGCGCGCGTGCGAGTGTCTGTGTGTGTGGAACAAGGTAGGAGAGCGTCAGCGCATATGAACATGGGTGTGTGTGCACATGGGTTGAAGAGATAAAGATGAGTGAGAAGAAGATAGCTTGCCTGGACAAAGAAGAAGGCACCAGTGACGTTGCCATTGGCACCCAATCGACGCCGGCAGCTGATGGCTACTTCCACCTGCGTCACGCGATCACCACTCTTCGACAACCGCCGTCCGGTGGCCTTCACAAAGCGAACGTTGACCGCAGTGGAGTGGCATTCGATGGCGTTGCCTTGGGAATAAGGCGCCGAGGGAAGCGGTGCCATATCGTCGCTTTCGCCTGACGACGGGCTGCCTTTTGGGGGAACAAGTATCTCAGGTGCGGCAGAGGCAGGGAGTGAAGGTAGACTCTCCTTCCCCAACACAGTAAGCAGCTGCACGGACAGCTCCGTCACAGCGTTGTCCGCGGTATGGGGGACCACCTCCAGCACCCCCGTCGGTCCAAACACCTCACCCAACAGGCTCTGCCCCAGCACACCCCCTCGAAGCGCGCCAGACAGGCGCTCCATGGCGCTGTTCCACGCGCTCACACGCCCCTCAATGTCCACACAAAACATGGCCGTCGCGCTGTGCTCCATAAGCTCCTCGTGATCGCGCTCCCTGGCAGCGGTCACCTGATGGATGAGGCTCTGTTGGGGAGACATGACAATGCACACGTCTCAATGAAAGCAGTCGATCGGCCAAATGCTTCAGACACTCTGGCTGTGGTGAAAGTTTTAAAGAGGAGGGGGTTGCCATGCAAAAATAACGCTAATCTGCTGCATTTCAAGCATCTCTTACATATAATGCTCGGGTCGGAAGCCCCGCGCAGGAGCGATGCGCTGAGTATCACGCACGTTAGTGTATATGTGTGTGCGCGCGCGCGTGTGAGCGTGAGCGTGTGTGTGCGCGTGTAGGTGCAAAGGTGCGCGCGTGTGTGCGTTCGTTAGAAAGAGAGAGAGAGAGAGAGAGAGAGAGAGAGAGAGAGAGAGAGTGCGTGTGTTTGTGTGCGTATGTGTAAGTGAATTTCTTTGAGTGAACAAGCGCGCGTTATTGGGTCAGAGTAAGTGATCGAGGTTCTCTATGAGAACTTCCTTATTCCATTTTGGTCGTATGTTGAGCACATTTGATAACAGTGAAACGCGAAATATGGGCAGTGTAATGCGGATGCGTGAGTATATTTGTGTATGCGCGAGTAACTATGGGTGAATGTGTGCGAGCGTTCGATATGTCAGAGTGGAGGGAGGAGAAAGCACGCGCGTGTGTATGTGTGTGTGTGGGGGGGGGGGGGGGGGGGGGGGGGGGGGTGCATGTGCTTGGAGAGAGGAAGAGGAGGTAGAGGGCGTACCGCCTGAGCAGTAATATCACGGCAGACGCACACCAGGTGATCCACCTTCCCAACGGCGAGGTCGCGCTGTACGTGCACAAACAGCAGCACCTCCTCTTGCTGCACCATCTCCTCCTTCTGTTGCTCCCACGCCCCCGCGTCAGAGCCCCCCGCTCCCGCTCCCGCTCCCTCTCCCTCTCGATCCTCCCCACGCCGAGGGCTCAGGCGCACCTGGAACGGCTCCGGCTCGATTCCATTCTCAACAGCGAGAAGCAAAATCTTCTGCGGGCCACAACATGTACACATCAGCTCCACTCATAAATTTATATACCGTTTGAACACAGCATGAGGTGATGATGCAAAACTTGGAAAATGGGAAAGGGGCACTTTACCTCCATCCGGCGAGCGCTCTTCTCTTCGAGGTAAGCGGAGAATGGGAGATTCTCATTGGCCGCCTCGTCGTCCAAGCCAGCTTCGGTTGGCCGTAGGTGCTGTTGAGGTGGAGCGGACGTGCCGTGCTGCCGCTCTGCGAAGAGCTCGGCAGCAACGGCATTGAGCTCCGTCACCCTGAGCGACACGTCCAGCTTCACGATCGGCACGTTGGCGGTTCGGATGACGGCCTGCAGCTCGTTGGCCACCCGGTGGAGCTGGTCCAGGTGGCGCAGGCGCTCTTGATTGACGGCGACAAGGATGCGACTGGTGAGGACGCCCTCGTCGCAAAGCTTAATCGCATCCTGCAGAAGCAGCTGCACAGCGCGCGTCCCCTCCACCTCAACCGCCGTCCATGGCCTGCACTCCATCTCAACCTGTTCCTTCACCGCCCGGAACGACTCGGACGGCTGCTGCCTGTCCGTCCCCGCAACAATGCGAACAGCGAGCGACTCGCCATTCCCAGCCCACGTCTTCTCCTGCAGCATCTCCGCCCGCATCCACATCACGCAGGCACCGTGCCCAACATCGTGCTTCGCGGCACGGCCCTGCAGTAGGTCCACCACCAGCAGGCCGCACGCGGTCCCTCGGATGTCTTCCGCGCCGGGGTAGCCGTCCTTCGACAAACTGATAGTCCCCCAGTGGCCGCCCGGAGCCAACAGGCGCTCCTCAGCCACCCCGAACGTAAGCCACGCCAGCACTTTATCGAGCTCTGCGCTGGGAGGGCACTCGCCCACCACATGCCACGTGCCTTGCAGGAACATCGCGCAGCCGTCGCAGCGGGCGAGTTGCAGCATTATTCGCGAGGCGGCGCGGTCACGAAACAGCGCTCTGGCAAGCGCGTCGCTGCGGCTGACGCTGCAAGGGGGCAGCGACACCGCGGGCGCCTCCGTTACCACTTTCAGAAGGCTCCCTACCGTAGTCTGAATTTTCAGCACTTGCTGCCGCACCGCCTGCTCCTCGGCCTCCAACGTGCGGCTCAACTGTAGCGAAAACACTTTGGCGACAAATTCCACCGCTGCGCGGTGGTCGTAGTTGACTCGATACGGACCCGCGTAGTGGTGACACACCAGGAGGCCCCATAGCGGGGAACGAGGGGGGGGGGCTCCTGTAGAACGGTTCGACGGATGCCGTCCCGTGCTCGCGCTCCACTGCGAGGGGAGAGCGGCGGCGGGAGAGGCTGTCAAGATCGGGATGACGAGAGTACCTAAGACGCCCATGTTAAGCAAGTACCGCGCGTGGCAGGCCGTTACAGCGCGCATCTGGCTACCCGAAAGTTGTACGTTCTGGTGGAGACGAGAGCTATTTACAACCTTCACCGCTGGTTGCTTCACATCCACGATAATACGGGATCGCACAGCGGTGAAAACGGCGCGGTTCGCCGGCGGGACGTCGCTGGACGGAAAGTGGAGGCCAAGGAAACTGCCCGGCGCGCGCCTCGCGGCAACCTCCGCCACTACCTCGCCGTGGAAGTCCGGATGGAAGCGGTACACCATCACACGATCGTAGCCCGTCAGCTTTTGCACCTCCTCCGCTGTGGCCTGACACAGGCGCGATGCGCTGGTGTTGGCCAGTTGTTGAAGGCGGTGCACGGCGGATTTTGCCAGGGTGTAGGTCTGCAACGAGCCCTGCAGCACAGTTGACACGTCGTTTATGATAGGCTCCACGTCGATGATCACCCCCTCCTCCGTCCGATGAAGCACAAGGAACGCTTGCCGGGGAACATGACGCAGACTCCCCACCAGAGGCGCCTGTACCGACAGATCTGAGCTCCGGAGCGCCCTGCACAGAGACTCCGACGTCTCGTCTTGGAAAGGGCTCGTGGCGGGATTGAAAACGTCGGTGTCTATCAAAGACCCGACATCAATTCCCAAAATCTCACCCACGTTGGCTGAGGCTGCCAGGATGGAAGAGCAGTATAACCCACCATAGTTAGTGGGCTGAGAAGCTTCCTCTGCAATACGTGGCTCCGTGGACGGCGGGTGCTGCTGCGGCTCCGGTTCCGATACCAGCAGCACCGCACCGAAGCCCTGTACCTCGCCCGGCCTCTGCACGCGCTGAGTGTAGTCCGGCTGCTCTTCCTCCGGCACCTTCATGCTTGGGCTAGGTAAGGTTGTGTCAGAAGAAGTCGCAGCGTCCTGTGCATAAGCAAGTGCGGATCTTACGCAACTAGCGTGAGGTGGAGTCACTAGTAATCAAATAAGCAAACAGGAAACACGCCGAACAGAAACGCAGGCGGAGTGCCAGTATCTCCACACCGACTACAGACATAACGGCTTTGACCCCTAGTAACTGACCAATACCCGCTCGCGCGGGCAAAGCCCCCCCAAAACACACAAACACACACACACACACACACACACACACACACACACACACACACACACACACACACACACACACACACACACACACACACACACACACACACACACACACACACACACACACACACACACACACACATCAAGTGACCCAGCCACCAACACGTTTAGTAGCGGAAACAGTCACGAAACACAGACAGACAGACTGGATACCAGTACACGTCCAATGCAACGGTGCGTAATGCGTACCTGCATAACTTTTCCCTCGTTGTCCGTCCGAGTTGAGCTCTCCGACTTGGTGATGCATGTTGGCGGAGCCTCACTCTGCACTGGCGAGTGTGCCGCCGCCTTGGCCGCAGGGGGGGAGTGAGCCGCCGGCGCCATTTTGCTATTCACACCTCTTTCCTTGGCATACATAAAAGCACAGCGGACATCCGGAGTTACATTAGCACCGCTCTAGCTGTGGACCTAACCCCCCACTTGAGCCAAGCTGGCACGCAAGCACTCATCAATATGGCATGCGAATTAAAGTGGCGACGGCACACGAGCAGCGCTTTGGTTTGCCGCGGTCAGTGAACCCTATCTCGCAACGATGACACAAGCAAGTCTTTGTTGCTGCTGTGCGGCAAATAATTCGTACCGTGCTACGGTACGGTACAGGTACCGGTATCGGGTACGCGGTGTCCTCCAAAGAAGACATGGTCGTGGCGGTGCAACAGCACATCAAAATATTATAATAACGATTACGTACGAGCGAATACATAATAATAATTCCTTCTGCCTCTAATTCCTTTCGCCTCTCGTATTTCCTTTTGCCTCTCGTATTTTTGTATTATCTTTGTATTTTTGTAATCAATTTTATTTTTATTTTATATACACAAACCTTATTTATATGTCTCTCACTATTCCATGGAGGCCCATGGTCGTGACACTTATTTTTCACACACACACACACACACACACACACACACACACACACACACACACACACACACACACACACACACACACACACACACACACACACACACACACACACACACACACACACACTCATACACTCACACACACACACACACACACACACACACACACACACACACACACACACACACACACACACACACACACACACACACACACACACACACACACACACACACACACACACACTTTCTTCTCTCTCATTATGTGTTTTTTGTAATTATGCACACACCCCCTATGTGTCTCACTCTATATTTTTGTAAGCACTAAAATAAAGATGTCAGCTTGCTTACAATTTGGCCAAAAGACACCCACAGACAGGGTCTGGGGGTCGATTAGCGCAGGATTATAGGGATGGGTGGGTGGGTTCGCGCGAAGCCTAGATTGGCTGAGCGCGAAAGCAGAGAGTGCCTAGGCTCGTGGCTAGCTACGGCTTATAAGGCACGGGCTAGCTAGAGCTGACCGTTGGGGAAGTCGTTGGTCGTTGGCTGCGTCTAACTGCTCGGGCGAGGTGGTTGCCCTGCAGGTGAGACGCGCCGATATTAACGGTAACAGTAACCGCTAGAGTTACTGTCCCGTACACATGATATTGGATATGCAAACCTCTAGATTCAAATCAATCTGACCATTTACCCTAGGGCACGTTTTGCCAGTAACCTAAAGCCAAAGGCTTGCACAGCCAGAATTAGTGTTGCGGGGGGGACGGAGTGAGCCAGCCGAAGAACCGCCAAGCAGCAGGTGTTGGGGTCATGGTTGGGTCAATATACTTTCCTTCAGTCACAGAGCTGTTTTTGGCCCAGCCACCCATAAATTTGATTACGGGGAGGGGCGCGCCGATGCAGCTGGCAGCGGACGCCGCGCCTTTCCGTAGGCTGTGCGATGTCCATTTAAAGCCGGCGGGCGCGGACGAGTTGACTGTGAGGAGGGCGAGGGAGAGCCAGGTGGAGATGGTGGACGCGGCACCCCAATCGGCGGAGGGTTCTGAAGGTGAGAAACTCCAGAAGGCGAGCGGGGGTGGCTTGCTGTAGAATTTTGTGCAGAATATAGCGCGTTGTTCCGTGTAGTAGTCGATCAGGTTCGCCAGGACTGGGTTAGCCGCTGTAGGGATAGCGATGACCAGTTTATCGCTGGTGTCGCGGCGCTGGTCGCCTTTAGACTTCCGTACGTAGAGGCAGATTTGCTGTGAAGGCTTGTCGACCACGAGGTCGCCGGTTTGGCAACGGGCGCCGGTTTCGGCGCGGCAGAAAAACGTGTAATTGACGCACACCGCTAAACAGGCCCTGAAGCGTTGCATCTGGGGGAAGGCAGCAGGGGTCCACGCGAAAGTACCGTGAAGGGTGTTGGCGTAGTGTAGGATGTCCAGGGCGACTTGTGCGGGTAGCGGGAGGCGAGCGGTGGTAGGTATCAGGCGGTGCTGGAGCATTTCGAGGCCACGGCGGGCGTCCGCCAAAAGTTCGCCCACGGCGACAGGTTGGCGCCGGTGGTCACGGAAGAACTTGTTTATGGCGGAGAAGTAGGGTTGTAGCGAGCTTGCAGCGACCGTTCCGAGTAGGGCCAGCCAGGCTGTGTAACGGACCATCGTGGCGGGTGTGGCCTGTAGCGGGGCGATGTTCTCTTCTGCACAAAAAATAAAAAATTGTCTGATTGCGCTCTGGTAGCTCGTGTACGTCGAGGGCGCTAGCGAGTTGCTGAGTAGGGCAACCGCCGTAACCCCGAGTCTGTCCGATCCTAGGAGGTCTTGGAAAGTTTCAGCTAAATCGGTGGACCAGGGCGACTGTGCTGCTTCACGGCGTAATCCGTAGCGCGGCGGTCCTGTACGCAGAGGGGGGACGTGCTGTACAGGCGTCTTTAATCGGTCCGGGCGTATCGCTCGGCCAATCGCACCGCGTCGAGTGTAGAGCCAAGAGGGGGTGTTAGCCGAAAGGCCACGATGCTCCACGCGGGCGGCCCGACCCCTTCGTGCTTGCCCAGCCTGCCTGGAAAGAACAGGTCGCGGGACGCTGGGAAGTGCACGGTCTCGGTGGCCAAGCGTGCGAACGCGTGGTACCACGTTTTGTTTCGCCAGTAGGGGGCGATAACGGTTGCCGGTGCTTGAGCTTGTTCGAGTTTTGCTGCCAGCGCCGGTAGGGCAGACCAAGGGGGGTTGCAGTAGTTGTTCTCGCACTTCCACGCCGCGTCGGGGAGGTGTAGGCAGTCGATGTCCTCGCACAGGGGGTCGCGCCAGCGGGCATTGAAGCGTGGTAGCTGCGTGTTGAGCATCGAGGCGAAACGGTCGATAGTGTGCGGCCCCCACCGGCGTTGAAGGTAGGCGAAAACACGAGGGTTGAGCTGCCAGTCTTCGTAGTCCAACTCCCGGCTTAGCGCGTCGGCCCATATGTTGGCCGCCGAGCGGATGTAGCGTGGCCGGATGTTGATGTCGTTGCTGTCGAGGAGGTACCACAGGCGACGGAGTTCGGCCATCATGGCGGGCGAGCGCGAGGTGAGCTTGGTGAGGGCGGCAACCACCGCCGTGTTGTCCTCGTGTAGGAGGACTTGCCGGCCTCGGAGTTGGGGTAAAAAGATTCCACCGCGTGTCGCACCGCTCGAAGTTCCTTCCACGTGATGTGTTGTTGGCGGTCGGTAGCGCTCCAAAAGCCCCGGGCTTGATAGTTGGAGTCCTCGTTGAGAACGGCTCCCCAACCGTAGTCGCTCGAGTCGGCGTGGAGGTAGGCGGTCTCGATAGGCTTGTAGATGGACCGGCCGTTGTGTTGAGTGGGGACCGTGCGCCACCACTCGAGGTCTCGGCGTAGTTGGTGGGTGAGGCGGACGCGTCCGCCCCACCCAACCCGTGTGGCTAACACGTTGTGGAGCTCGCGTAAAAAGAAGCGCGCGGGGGCGATGGCGAGGTAGAGGAACTGCGCCTTTCCGGCGAAAGCCGCAAGGTGGCGAGTAGGTAGCCACCGGGCGTTTGACGCAGCTCGGCCGAGTAGGGATGAAGCTTGTTGCGCGAGCTGTTGGAGCTTTGCGGGGGGGGCGCGAAACATGCCGTGATGGAGGTCCACCGTTAAGCCCAAATGGTCGCCCACTTGGGTAGGTGTCCAAACGCCCTTCTTGGGGTTGCGTTCGAGGCCGAGGCTGTCGAGTAGGGCTTGAACGCGTTGTCGCAGTAGGAGGGCGTCCTCGTAGGAGTCGGCGAGGAAAAGGAAATCGTCCATGTAGGGTAGGAGTCGAATTCCCCGCCATCGCGCGTTTCGGAGGAAGCGCTTGGTGGGGCGGCGACTGTGAAGGGAAGTAGCCGTTGGCACCGGTGCGGGGGGCGACGTAGGTGGTTCGTGAACACTTGAGTTAGCTTGCAAAAGTAGTAAGCCGACCCCGACCAGCCCATGGGGAGGCATGCTAGGCGCCATAGCGTGCCGCGGTAGTTGACCGTGAAGAAGTCGCGGTCTTCCTCCCGGATGCCAAGGGTGTAGTACCCGTCGGCAAGGTCGAGGGAGACGAAGTAGTCGCCCGGACGCGAGAGGTGACGTAGGTGCTTGAGCGTCTCGCACGTCATGTGAAGGTCGAGCAATAACGGTTGAGTTCTCGAAGGTCGATAATCAAACGCCATTGGTTGCACCCGGGTTTTGGAACTAAAAACATCCGGGAAACGTAGCGAGGGTTGTCCGCCCGCTCCCAAGCTCCGCAAGCCTCGAAGCGGGGGAGCTCCGAGTTTAGAAACTCGAGTTGGGCCGGCGTCGCGTCGAGCATAGAGATGCCGTGGTTGAAGGGCTTGGGGCGTAGACCTTGCTTGAATTTTACGCGAACGCCATGGCGGATCCAGTTTAGGACTTGGCCGCTCGCTCCGATGCGCTCCCACTCCCGCCATCTTCGACGCACGCGGTGGCGCATGAAGGAAGACGTCGGGGAGCAGGAATCGGAGCGGCGGGCCACACCGTCATTTCTTGCTCGGGGGTTTAGCCGGGTCGGTCGGCTTGGGGGCGGGGGTGGCGCGTGCTGCGGCTGCTGCTGCTGCAGCGGCCTTGCGTTTGTCGGCGGCGGCTTTGCGGGCTCGCGCATCGGGGCCGGGAGGCTTGTCCGGTGTGACTTTCGCGAAGGCAGCTCCGGCGGCGGCCTTGCTGGCGGCGTGTAGGCTGACTTCCAGCGTGCGGTCGACGAACGCTTGGCGAAGCGCATCCAATGTGCCGGAGACCGCGGCAGGGCGCGGTCGGCAGAAGCGCTCGTGGGCCAGTTCGGCAAAGACGCGGTCCGCATCTGTGCTCGTTTGTCCGCCCTTGGTGAGGCGGAGGAAGCCCAATCTAGTACGGGCGGCCTCCTCCGTCGCCATGTGGGTGCGATGACCCGCTCGGATGAGGGTAATCGCTGCCGCCTGCTCTGTCGGTAAAGGTGTGCCGTGCGACAGCGTGTCCAGTGCCTCGCCAATTGCCGCGTTGGCGCAGCTGTCGAAGAAGGCATAGCACCCGATGTGTAGGTACTCGTCGTAGGCTGCCTGGGTGCGTTTGTCGCTTAGAGAGCGGGCGGTGTCGTCCGTGAGTGTCCACAGACGTGGCTCGTCGACGTCGCGAGGGGGACGTTCGAGGCCGGCTGGGATGACTTCGCCGTAGTAGGTGAAGTCGACGAATTCGGCCGCGGAGGGGTCGGGTTCGTCGTCAAGCAGGTCGATAGGTGGCTCAGGGGCCTCCTTACCACCCTCCGTCGCTGTGGTCGCGTCGGTGGGAATGGACTGCTGTTGATCAGTACTAGCAGGTGTGGCTGTCGGCTGTCGAAGCTGAGCGAGTAAGGCAGCGTTAGCCGCCAAAAACTGCTCAGTAATGCGTTGTTCCGATGCCAAAACCGCCGTACGAATCTGTTCGGCTGTGCGTTGTTCGAGTGTGGTAGCGTGAGGGTCGGCCGCAGCTGCGGATGTAGACTGCTCAGGCTGCATAGTGGGGAACTGCGTAGCTGAACGAGGGGAAGTGTCGCGTGACGCTCGAGTGCGCATGGGACGAAAGGTAAAACTGACACCCTACTCGACTACTAGAGTCGAGACTGCATTCGCGCGAAGCCTAGATTGGCTGAGCGCGAAAGCAGAGAGTGCCTAGGCTCGTGGCTAGCTACGGCTTATAAGGCACGGGCTAGCTAGAGCTGACCGTTGGGGAAGTCGTTGGTCGTTGGCTGCGTCTAACTGCTCGGGCGAGGTGGTTGCCCTGCAGGTGAGACGCGCCGATATTAACGGTAACAGTAACCGCTAGAGTTACTGTCCCGTACACATGATATTGGATATGCAAACCTCTAGATTCAAATCAATCTGACCATAAGTGCGCCATACACCAATTTTATATTTTTCCCAAATAAAAAACATCACATTTGTAGTACCAAAACCCAATCGAGCTGATGATAAGCGGACAGACAGACAGACACACACACACAAACAAACACACACACACACACACACACACACACACACGTTACACACACACACGCACACATACACACACACACAAACACACACACACACACACACACACACACACACACACACACACACACACACACACACACACACACACACATTTTAGCAAATTAATGTAGTAGGATTTACCCGAGGGCACGTTTGCCAAAGATGTTAGCTAGATGGGCTGAGCGCGAAAGCAGAGAGTGATGGTACTCGGGGAACGCACTAGCTTAAGGGTTGCTGCTAGCTAGTGCCCAGCTAGAGCTGTCCGTTGGTGAAGGTTGTTTAGTTGGTTGGTCGCGCCACCCTGCCCGTACAATATCGTTGTGTTGGAGGGGTGACGCGTCGCTAATAACGGTGATACTAACCGCATGGGCTACTATCCCGTACACATGGAGGGTAGGGTAGCAAACCTCTAGATTTACCCAATCTGACCATTTACCCGAGGGCACGTTTGCCAGGATGATAAAGCCAAAGGCTTGCGCGGCTGCAGAGAGTGTCGCGGTGTGGCGGGCGTCGGCCCGGCCAGCGGGGAGCGGGAGGGGATGCGTGGCGCTGTGGCGAGAAAGCGCTGCGCTGCCCGGACGGAGGCCGTGCGATTGTTTGTAGTGGGTTTTGTTTTGCTAGTCGAGAGTTGAGCGGGGCGGGCAGCGTGATTGGCGAAGACGCTGCTCGGGTCGTGGCGACCCGCCATGGCGACAGTGGATAGTGCGGCACGTGCGACGGGGTAGCGGAACGCAAGTACGTACCCGGAGTTGGCCAGCACCAATGGTAGACGAACGCTGTCGGCCCTGGGAGGTGGCCGCTGTGGGCTGGAAGTAGCGGCGCGGATGTGTAAAAATTCGGCACGAGCCGGCTGTTGATTTCCGCTGCAGCATTGCGTGCATCCGGTACTGGCGCAGGCGGTCGCGGAACTGCGGCCTCTTTGTGTCTACAGTGGAAATATGCCCCGCTGTCACTGAGCAACGGTTGGGCGCCGCGTGTCGGGGGCAGGCAAGTGCTGCCGCTGGAGGAAATAGCGGCGCAGGCGGGAAGAGGCCAGTGCTCGGCGCTGGTAGTAGTAGTTAAGGCGTGTACGTAAAATGCCGGGGAGGATGGCGCACGCAAAAGCATACCAGCAGACATGTGATGCCGGGAAGGCCGACGTGTCGGGGAAGGCGTCCGCAGCGAAAGCTTCAGCTGTGGGCTGAGCATACAATAGTTATTTGTACCGCCGGGGTCTGGTTCCGAAGTTGGCCGCGAGTTGTGTGAGTAGATGTTGGTGTAAGCAGCCAGGCCGGGAGTCGGCGAAAACAGCGTGGGGGCGTTGTGTGCCCGCAGCCAAGGTACGAGCTGGCTCTTGTCCAAGCGCAACGGTCGCGTGAGCTTGCGCGTATAGGGCACGAGGTCAGCGGGGAGGCTTGTGCCCGCGTGGTCGTCGTAGAGGACCTCAAGGGCGCGGAGGTGCTGTGCGTTTCCGGCTGCGTAGGCGTTGTGTGTGAGGCTGCAGGTCTTGTAATTTTCGCGCCGAAAATTGTTCGCAAGGTCGGACGCGTTGTCGGCTGCAATGGCCTCCCGAGTAGGTGGGGGGTGAAGTAGAAGCGGTGTAGAGCGAGCACAGAAAGTTTGCTGTGATGTTGAGGTGTAGCGCCGCCTGTAGAGATGTAGCGCGGCAGCCATGTAGCTAGGCGCTTGTTGCGCCGCCGTGGTTGTGCCCGGAACTGTTGTAAGTAATACCGTATACGTATAAGTTGCAGATAGCTATTGTAAGCTACTCTAGATATGATTAGTACATGTCTAGATCGGACATACCGATAAACAGTTTGACTCTGTACAGAGCTGTCGCTAGGCTACAGCTCTCCCACTTATGTTGTCCCGACACCACGCATGTAGGCTGGTTGTCGCCGTAACTGTTCCGTTTCCGGGACTGTGAAATTGAAATTGAAATTGAAATTGTTTACAACATGTACCGTATGCGCCGGTTTTTCACCAAAAAGCCGGATGCGTCGGCTGCTGTCTCTGGGCCCTCCCAACTATGTCAAACAGGGAACTTACAAGTCAGGGCTAGACCGTGAACCACCTATGTCCAACCTCTCCAAGTGGGGTCGGGGGTTTTACTCCCCCCCGGGGAGGGTCTGAAGCGGTTTAAAAGCGGTGTGCAAGAATGGCTTGGGGAGGTGCGTTATGCGGAGGCTCGGCGAGTGGTCGTGCGTGATTTGGTGCGGTAGACAAGGAGGAGATAATGCAGCCATTGGACGGTGTGTGCATGGAGTGAAGAAAGGATGCGAGATGTGTCGAGTCGTGCTTTGGTGACTAGTTTGTCGGGAGGGTCGGTGCGGAGGGTGAGGAGAGAGGTGAGACTTGCTATGGTGGACGAGTGCGGAGTGCCCGTGCGGCTCATGACTATGGGTAAGATGTCGACTTCGGTACCTGGCCAGTGGTTTCGGATGGCATTTGCGAGGGGTGTGTATTTGTCCCTAATCAAGCTAGCTGTGTGTGAGAGGTTGTGGTCGGTGCAGTACTTCCACTCCCCTATTTGTATTTTCCTGATAGATGAGTATCGGCGGCGGCCGTTGTTGTGACCGACGAAGCGAGGTTCGAGGAGGCGTATGAAATCGGGTTTGTGCGCCGGGGGACGTAGTGCAGGCGGGAGGATTTCGGGGGGGAGGATAGCGGGGCACGAGGTTAGGGAGTCGGGCGAGAGACCTTCGTCTGCATCAACAAGGCGGGTGGGCATGTGGGTGGGGTGTGGGGGGTGGCAGTCAAGAGGGGTGGAGGTGGGGGTGGGGCGGGTGAAAGACTTGATGGGTTTGTTACCGAAGTCTGCAGTGATAGTCTCCCAGCGTCCTCCGTTGTGGCGTTCCAGGAGGGATAGTAGGAGTTGTAGCGCGCTGTTGTGACGGTCCTGTCTTAGGCCAGACATGGATGGGCAGTTACCGGCCATGTGGCCGTTGCTGGTGAATTGGCCGCACATGGGACATCGCATGGTGGGGTTGTGTGTGAGGAGGCGGGTGTTGTGGACGCCCCATATGAATTCTTGTTTGTGGGTGAATTGGGTGTTGGTGAGTGTTGTGTGTTTTTTGTGGAAGGTGAAGTCGGCGCCGTCTGCCGCGGCGCGGGCGAGGAGGGCGCCGTGTTTGGATGTCTGTGAGAGGGGTGTAAGTGTGTGTTTGCAGCTGTGGGTGTGTGCGTCGGCTTTGAGGTTTGTGTATATGTAAGGTATGGGTGCCCCTTGAGTCTGTGGTATGAGGGTGTAAGGCCAGGTCCAGTGACCAATGGACACGTCCGAGCCTGTGTTGTATGTGGTGTTTGGTGTTTGACCATCCGCTATCTGGTTAGCGAGTGCGTCAGCGAGGTCGTTGCCGAGTGAGTGGTTGTGTGCTTTAATTTTCCCGAGATGTGTGCGGATGCCTGCGTTGCAGCGGGTTATGATGGTGCGTGTGATAGAGAGGAGTGTGTCGCGGTGGATGTTGTGCCTATAAGCGGAGGGGCAGTTAAGGTATCCTTGTATGAGACGGAGGGAGCACGCACTGTCAGTTAGGAGGTGGGTATGGCCTAGTTGGAGGCCTATGTCAATGCCAGCTAGTTCGGCTCGATTGATAGTATGGGAGGGAGGGGTAGAGGTCACCAGGATTTTGACGTTGGTGTCCGAGGCTGGGTGGGTGGCTGCGGCCCCTAGAGGGGAGCTGCTTCCTTTT
>JAPMLY010001535.1:27500-90000 GCA_026401115.1 Tetraselmis chui | reverse complement strand
ATTGGTCGACGGATCTTCAGGAAAAACGCTGTTGCTTTGAGCACCGCGGGTTTCGCCAGCACTTGGGCTCTGCAGTCCCATCCGTTCGAAAGTGTTTCGAAAGTGTTTGAGCACTATATCTGCATTACTCTGGTTTCGTCGTAGCACGTGCACTACGCTTCAAAATGGTAAAAGGCTATTTCTAAGTTTTAACAATTCAGTTTTGCCAATAAAGGCATACAGTACACATCGTGTACAGTCTCTTATGTGCCTGACCCGGAAAATTACCGCAGTCTCCGTTTACGGGAATTCCAAATGTGCAGTTTGAGAGACTCTGTGCGCCTTCCTGAACTGCGCATCACCCAGTCCTTGCAGATACATCGCGCGAGGAAAATGTTTTGAAATCTCGACTACCCTGCTGCCCTTCGTTCCGACCTACAGCATTGTCTGCTTGCGTCAGAAAATGTACCGCGACCTTCTCTTAGCATCTAGCCCGGCGGTCTGACTGAGCTGAGAATTTCCTGTCCGTTGTTGCTCGCAGTCGGGCGAGCTGGCCTGCGCGTGGTTTTGGGGTGAAGAGGGCGAATCACAGGTGGCGATCGTGATGGCGAGTCTCAAGCGTGGGGCGCGAGAGTGGACAGACCTGCGGCTGGTATCGGTCCAGGTTGGCCGCCAACCCAAGAGTCTTAAGGCCCTAAAACCCTAGGACTCTTTTCAGTAGTAGTCGCGTATTAAGCGGCGTCAGTCACAACGTGATAGAAAGTGCTTCCGCAAGCACCATACCCGCGTGCCATACCCGGAGCGGAAGGCTGACCCTGTCAGAGGAGTAGTGAATGAAATTTAACGCCAGCCTACAGAGAGGAAGAGGTCCTTTTTGCAGCGCGAGGAGCAAGAGTAGGAACAACAGACATAGAGGAGTCTTGACAGCGCGAGTACTTGCTGTGGTCGTTTCTTATTCCGACGGAAAGTCGTCAAGCCGGTCGGTGCTCGACAAGTCGAGAAAAATGGGATGGATAAGGGGACTGCCCGAAGTCCAGCGACTGAAGCGACTCTTTGCACTCGCAGACGGGGCGTAGCGCGCAAAATCCGGTGCTTTTCATGGAGAACAGCACTTCGATGGTGCTGGTTCACACCAGCCAGCTGGCGGGCCGGGGGCAGGGCACTGCCGAGGTGGGTGTGTCGCCGCGACTCCACTCCTCTTCTGAACATTGTGTGTTATATGCATCCTCAATTCATTTCAAGTGTTCGCAAGGATCATTGCGTTTGTTGTCATATGAAATGATTTCTTGCCTTCTGGAAGAAAATAATTATGTTTTATGTACACAAATATACAAAAACTACGTATTGCCCACCCCAAATTGTGTGCGTGCGTGTGTGTGTGTGTGTGTGTGTGTGTGTGTGTGTGTGTGTGAGTGTGTGTGAGTGAGAGTGTGAGTGTGTGTCAGTGTCAATATGAATGTGTGTGGGTGAGTGCGCTGCCAGGTGCGAGTGTTGAAGTCAATGGACGGGGGCTATAGCTGGACACCCCCACGTTTGCTCTTCAAGGAATCGGGCGCCATGGTAACCCCTTATCTCAGTGTACAATCAAAGCGATGATGATAATAATAAATGTACTTTCAAAAAAATGCACACACGGACACAGACACACACACACACACACACACACACACACACACACACACACACACACACACACATGAAATATGAAACAAATGAATAAACCACAAGCAAGAGTAAAATCTTATCATGAGAGGAACAAATAAATTGTCAAAAACGAACAAACAAGAAGATATAAGCTTCCTATCGAACAAACAAACAAACAAGCAAACAAGCAATGAACAGTAAACCAACTAATCAACTGGAAAGAAAACTATTAAATATACATATTTCTTTTTGCACTTTTGTAGGTCAACATGTGAATAAATTTGTCCCTTTTCTCGCGTCTATGGTGCTTCCCGTAGTTCAAATCTATGAACAAGTTGTTGATTTTGCGGAATTTCTTTTCCATTTTAATATATATTTTTTAATAGAATCAATCTAGACATGTAACTGCTTGGATATGGTTTGTAACAGGTGCGTAACCCGCCTATTCCGTCAATGACCAATCCGGGCGAGATGCTTCTGCCGCTGTACTATACACCCAGTGGGATGGGGGCGGTGCGCGACCAGTACTCTGTCATGAAGTGGTCTACCAACCCGGGTGCCTCGTGGCCTCAGGTACCCCCCCCCCTCCTCCAACACCTCACACAGATGCACACGGAGACACACAAACTGAAGCACGCAAGTGCAAAACTCACAGGCTCATACTCACACTCACTCACTCTCACAAGTCAAAAAACATTTCCTTTTAGCACGCACTTGGGACACACACACACACACACACACACACAAACGCACGCACGTATGCAAAATTAAGTTGAAGTTCAATCACCTAAAGTTACGTGCAAAAACTTGGTCGCCATTTTCATACAAATGCTGCGTCTCTTGTTTCCGCGTCTCCTTCTGACTCCGAAAGTGAAATTTTGTTTTACATATCTTTCCCTTCCGTTCTCGTGCGTTCTGATAGTTTGTGTCCCGAGGCCTATCACATCGAATGAGGCTTCTCACTGCACTGGACTTGGTTATGGCTACACGATTTCTCCTGATCGATATGTGCATTGGTTTTCTCTGATCGATATAAAGGTTTCGGTTATTATGATTTCCCCGTGTTTAACTCTTATTCTTACCCTTTTCTTTTGGGTCTATGAGAGGCTTAAAAGGGAGGGTGGCTTGCTGACGGCACCCTGTGCATTCGATTGTGTGTTGCAGGCCAAGACCGCGAGAATTTCGACCCCGGGGCAAGGCCTGGTGCAACCTGCAGTGGTGCGTTTACCGGGAGGCAGGATTCTGGCCTTCCTGCGAGATCGGTTGTCGCGAGGCATCTACTGCTCCTCATCCGAGGTAAGTCGTCTTTCGCAAGCAGCATAAATCGTGAAATCAAAATGATTATGTTAAAAACACGATGCCAACATTTTTAATTTGTGTGGCTGCATATTACTGCGTGCAAGCGCGCCTATCTATTTGTGTGTGTGTGGGGGGGGGGGGGGGGGGGGGAGTGTGTGTGTGTGTGTGTGTGTGTGTGTGTGTATGTGTGTGTGTGTGTGTTTTTCTGACTGTGGGTGTGTGTGTGTTTGTGTGTGTGTGTGTGTGTATGGTTTGCAATCATGTTACTGTAGAAATATCATCACCGTTGCTCTAAATGGACCCAGATTACTTAAGCACATTTATCACACATACCTGCAGGATGTGGCTGTTGTGTGGATGATTTCCAGGAGACTACTCACGATATTTTTTTCCGGACAGGATTTTCTTTACCCCAACAGTGTCGAAATAGTTCGATATGTAACTAGGCAACAATTCTCTGTTGTGCTCTGATATCCTTCCCGTGCACTATGCAGGACGACGGACGGAATTGGAAGATGCCAAAACCGACGGGCCTCCCCAACAACAACAAGGCAGTCATGGTGCGCCCACCCGCATATCATCATACCCTATTTTTCCCATGTTCCTGACAAAGAAGGATCAAACTGCTGAAAAACAATACACTGCCCATTATATGAATGAAACAAAACCATGTAGCGCAAATGTGACGGAGCTCAGTGCGTGATGAACCACAGGCTGCGCTGCTGCCCTCCGGAGCACTTGTGCTGATGTTCACGAATTCCAACTCCTGGGGACGGAAGCACCCCATCAGCATCGCGTTGAGCACAGACGAGGGAAAGACGTGGCCGGTGGTGCGTGACTTGCAGGTGAGCTGCGACATAGCCCCGCTCTCCGGAGTCTCCTCCAAGTAAAAAACATGAATTAATTAGACAACTAGATTTAAATCGGTAAGTTTGAGTATGCGGATTGACTGGGTTTGAATAAGTAGTATTCAAAACATGATGCACTTTATATACGTGCCCACCGAATGGGGTGAGATACGCGACTAAAAGGGAAAATAAGAAATACAGAAACTGTTTTTCTGGCAATTGTAAAGTTGTATTTCTATTGCTGAGTTAGTAACATATCCGCATATCCATTTTCACTGAAGGGTAGCACCTACCCCGGGCGTGGTTTGCGCCCAACTGCGTGCGTTTATGGTTTGGATGTGATTACCCGCCATTTGTTGCTTGTCTCGTTGAATATATGGTAACAGCTGTGTTGGGATGCACAGGCAAAGATAACAATAAAATAATGTGCGTTTTCGTGCTTGGAAATTTGGGGTCGGGACGGGTGGTGATAGTGTGGTGGTATCGAGTGACACGGGTGTGCCTGGTGTTTATATGAACATGGGACACAGAAACGATTAGGTGTGAATCTTTTCAAGTACGGTGAGGAGAAGGCGTACTGATGTGCCTCTCCTTTCTTTGCAGCAGCTATGAAAACGTATGGACATTTATCAGTGTATGCGCAATGCCAATCGTTTTGATTCGGTCTTTGACGGCAGCACGTATCTGGCTACACACTTACCATCAAGTTATGTCGGCTATAGGGGGAGGCGAAGTTCTGATCGGCGGAATATTGAACTTGGCGACAAACTGCCCTGATTTCGAACGCTTAATTAACACGATGAGCAGTGTCAGAACCGCAGTGGTGAAAGTCCTCTTACCCTATGGAAGGTAGTTCTTCCGTTTATCTTCCTCAGACCTGAATCTTAAATGAAAATCTACTTTGTCACACACACACACACACACACACACACGCATACATATACATACATGATTATACACATACACAATCATACACACACTTGCAGACATGCATGCATATACACAAAATCACGCACATGCGCACAGAGTGCGCGCAAGAAACGACTCGGTACATGCTGATCTTGGGGCGCCCTATCCCACAAAATTATTGCACATCGTTTCCGTGACCCCGGTTGCGGTCCTTACGTAAAACTACTTTCCAACAATTTGCATGGCGGTATATCGGATGCGTAGCCCCCAATTATAGAAACCGCTCCTACATCGAATCATCATGTTATGCTCCGAGGTGTTGTATGTCATGTCGCACACTTTTGGCATCGATAGCTCAAGAGATCAACCAAGCATACTTTCGTGTCGTGTATAAATAATGGTGACAAAATATGGAATGGACCAAATGCCCGTGCGCGATATTCTCATAAGTACATATATCGTAGGGATTGTTTGGATTGGGACGGACTGACGCGCACTCGACTCCTCCGCATACAGAACCACTTCCACAAGGGAGGGTGCCGAAGTGGCTGCGAATACTCGTACCCTGCCATGCTGTGGTCGCCCGGCCGCTGCGACTCGCCGGCCGCCAAGGACCCCACAGGTACGCGTCCCTTTCCCTCTCTGCCAATATAGGATAAGATTTTGTGAATTGTGGATAATGAGTACTAGACATGTTCAAAGTAATTTTTTAATTGAATAGAATGCAATTGACATTTCGTATATTACGACGTCTATAATTTATCTGTGGTTTATGCTTTACGCGAGTTCCACTATATGTGCTGCATTATCTTGTGCGGTGTCCTTCGTTCCATGTGCCTCGGGGACAAGAAGCTGAAACTGGTTGCGCTGCTGTGTAGGCAAGGGCGCGCTGCACATGAGCTATACCTACTCGCGGCGCCCGATGCGGCGTGTCGCCATCCGTTACCTCTGCGTCAACGACCCTGAGGCGTGGATCCGGGGCGGCCCACCGTCGAAGGTGCGCCCAGGCCATCCCCCCCCTCCACCCCCCCCTCTCTTAGGAGTTGTTTTTCAAAGTAGGGATAAAAGGTTTAATGACATATACCGGGTGCGACACGCGCCTGTTAACACAGCCACACTTGCTGTATACGCAAAGAAATTAAAGTGCAAAACATATCACAATGAAGCATGAAATGTGACGGTGTGTGTGTGTGTGTGTGTGTGTGTGTGTGATAAGAGGGGAATGAGAGAGTGAACGTATGTGTACGTTTTCTTGCATACATAGAGAGTAAGGGGATGTGAGTGTGTGTGTGTGTGTGTGTGGCTGTGTGGCTGTGTTTTTTTTTTCTGGAAACGTGGTTGGTAAGATAGGTTATCAGTCTGGAAAGTTTCTGCGAATCCCTCTTCCCTTTCCTTCGCTTATTGAACGGCAGGGATAAATGAATGGATGCCGCTGCTGCAGGGACAATATGCCGGCCCATCCAGCCCCGGGTAGCGAAGGTGTGACATCCAGCTGTGGCTTGCGGAGATTTTCATGAAAAAGGGGAACAGTCGCCATCCTAGCCCCTACTAGAAGTTGCGTTCTCACTTTTCTGAGGAGCCGCTAACGCGAGGTGACGACATGCCGCCGATGTCGCGCCGCTTCACTCGTACAGCCATGCCTTATTGGCGAACTCGTAGTCTGCCAGCTCATGGGGTAGGAACCAGAGTGCCATCTCCCGCTGCGCCGACTGTTCAAGCGGGGGAGGCCGAGGCGCAGTCAGAGTGGTGGAAAGGGCAGTTGTCGGCAAGGATAACATTTTTGTAAATACGAAATGCGGACAACTCGTTTTGTATGTAATCGTCATTTTAACCTGTGACATCGACGAGTCGCGACGTGGACTGGGCTTTTCCACCCGATAATTTGGATTTCATTGAGAAGAGTCAAAAAGAGGAATGGAGAGGTACTGAGCAGTCGCACCTCGACGCTGTCGGAGCCATGTATGATGTTACGGCCAACGTCGATCCCGAAGTCGCCGCGGATAGTACCCGGCGCAGACGCGAGCGGGTTGGTAACGCCAATCATGGTACGTCCGTACTTGACAACCTCCTTGCCTTCCCACACCATCGCCACAACGGGGCCCGAGGACAGGAAGTTGACGAGCTTCGGGAAAAAAGGCCTGCGACGGAAGAATATCACCGCAAACTGTCGTTCCTATCCGCCACGAACAGGCCACGGTCTGCAATTATTCGATGAAACGGCATCCATACGGAATTGCGGCTTAATTCCAACTTGCTCAATAATCGAAAAAATATATAAACCGGCAAAACACAGATAAATATTTGATTTATTCAAAGCAAAAACATAGGTATGCGTTATTTTGCTGGGGAGGACGCGCGGTTGACTAGCTGAGTTCGTAGAGAAAAAGGAACCGCGCCGGGAGAATGGCACCGAAGGTGGACGGTGCAGCTGCTGTAGCCTGCCTCCCGGCTCCGAGGGCTTGGGCTTATGTGCCTCTCTTCCTTTCCTTTCACCTCTTTGCTGGCGAATTCCGCTTCCTTCTTTGTAATCAAATATATATTTACAAATTAATAACACCGCAAACGATCATTTCAATCCGCTACGAACAGCTCGAAACGGCATCCAAACGGAATTGCGGATGAATCCCACTAAAATAATTATTCCAAATCTATAAATGGACGGAGCACCGGCCTGCTTCTGTTGAATTATAAGATAGAATACTTATAATTTATCTTATAAGGGGCGGGCGGTCAATTCCTTTGAGAACCGAAGTTGCAAGTAAAAAGGCTCAGTCGCAGAGGCACAGGTGGGGTAAGAAACATTAAGACAAATATCCCAAAGCATTATTTATCCCTCATTATAATTAAGACCATATATAAATTGAGCTCCCTGCTAAATTTGTCGACCGGGCTGGAAAGATCGGTCTGTAGTCGTCGTGTCTTCCCCACCTTTCTTTGTGCTCATCGTAGTGGCGTCCAGCTAGGTCCTTGGTAGGGACAATAACCTACCGACATGCAAAGAGGAAAGAGGTGGCTGGAATCAGTAAAGCCGCAAGCCCTGAAACATCTCAACCAGATCCGCAACAGATGCCCTGGTACGCGGAACAGAATACAGATCTTATTATTTAACGTCAAAATTTCGCGAGTCTTGTACGCGCATGATGGCCGGGCTGCACAAGTGCACAACCTTGATGCCCACCAGCTTGTAGCCCTTGGCTTCGAAGCGCCTGATGATCTCTGCCACCTGTTATCGTACCCATGCGTCGAAGTTTTAAAAGCTAGGGCGATCCTCACCTGGCCGCGCTATACAATGAACAAGACAGACGTCTATTATGACTACAAACCCCTAGTTAGGGCTTACCATGCCTCGCTGAACGCCATCGGGCTTAACCATGATAAATGACCGCTCGTCGGAGCTAGCAAAGACGCTACCAGCGGCTGTTTGTGGGGGGGGGGGGGGGGGGGGTAAAAACGCTGATCAGACAAGCGATAATCGCCTTTGGCGAGCAAGAACCGCTAGCCGCTTGTAGTTTTGGATAGAGATAGCGACGCACCAAAGGTGGCAGCGGCAGCAGTAGCTAGAAGCGCGCCCGCAGCGCCAGCGGAGGCGCCGGTTGAAGCCTGGGCTGCACCGACAAGGGCAGGGCGGGCAGCCGTGGCGCATAGCGCCGCGCCCCCTGACCGTTGCGCAGCGACAACAGTTGTTAGAGTCCGTTGTTAGAGTTGTTCGAGGTCCGAGGAACTTTCCACCACTCAAGTATATACCCTAGCAGCAAGTTGCAGTTTAACCTAAAATGACACATCAGGGCATAGCGGGAGGCTGCTATCCCACCACGCCATAGGTCCGCAGCCCGGCGGGCAGAACGAGAAGCAGCAGTGCGGAACATCGCGACGGTAAGAAACGGTGTGGGATGGGCTCGTGGGGCAAGGAGGACACCGAGAATAAGCTGTGGGAGCAGTGCTAAATAATCGGCGCGACGATCAAACCTCATATACGATCGTCAGCGGCACCAGGTACCGTACGGGTACTATTTTATATGCCCCCCTCCCCCCCCCCCCCCCCCCCCCCCCCCCCCCCCCGGAACATGGGACTGGCAGGTAAGCCCACACTAGCATCCTCTTAAGTCGCTTTGATGCATCATGCTTAGATTTGCTGCTAGCAAATCAAGCACGCCAGAGACACTGAGTGTGGAAGTTCAAAATAAACCTTTGACTCATCATCGACCATTCTTATCATTCACCGAGGTGCATGTGAGTGATGAGGTGAGTCGGAAGGTGCGAGCGCCGAGGCGTTGAGTGCTGGTTACATAAGAACTAACTAGCATTTCAGTGAAATGGTGAATAGATTTTGTTTACATGTATTGTTGATAACCTTCACAACCGTGAACGTGTATGCAATGACAAGGATATACTACAATAGCCCCTCTAGATCATTGACAATAATGTAAACAAACTAGCCTCCACTTGGCGCCGCTCCAATGCAGTGCATGAAGATAATGGTAATTATGTTTCGGCTCCGGTAGTGATAGTTGCAAGTATAAAATACAGAAGTTTGGCAAACTAGTAGTAGAAGCAAGCGAAATGTAATTACAAATTCATTAGGCGGGCCCTTACATAGTGTCTCGGAATAATGACCATTGTTAGACTTGTATGTAGTCTCAGAATCAACGGATAACCTTGGGCGTTGGTGACTAGTCATGTTGCAGTTAGCCCTGTGTCTCTTTGGGCATTGTGAGGTATATGGAGAATGGATGTAGTTGAAATTAGTATTTATGGTATTGGTACTTGCTGAGATTGGACTGAGGTTGTTGGCGAATAATGAGCAGCCACGTTGTCGGGGAATGATACTGATATCGTTTATCGGTACATGTCCATTGTTTGGGTGTGTCTTGGGTTAGGTTTTGATGTAGACATAACATTCCCACCCCGCCCCAAAAGCTTGAGTGTTGATCATCACTAAATGGAGAGCGGGAACCGGGATGGGTATTGGCGGGTAAGGTAGAGGTAAGCTGGCGTCCGAAGTTCCTAAGCGAGGTCGGTGGACGAGCGGGCAAAATCATAACACGTTTGGACGTGTTCCAAGGAGGGGTACGGCTCCCATGAGTCATGCGTGGAGTCGTAGCTGTCCCAATGGGTGAGGATAACGAGCGTAGATCCGCGGCGTCGAGCGCCGGTAATATGTGAAATGCGGAAGTCCAAAATCGAGTCAACTATAAATTCATCACGTGGGGGAGCAATGCGGCCGGCGACAATGTTTAGGGACAATCTGGTACTCGTTACTAATTCCAATTCATGCTTTTCCATCGGAAGGACGTACAACGTGGGTACGTCGCTACTGCAATATTAGCAAGCGTTCTGATGCATAATGTACTACTGGTACCTCCCGGTTCGTACATGTCCGCGCAATTAATCTAACTAACCACATTACGCGCCAAGCGAGGTTTCCAATGCAAAATGCGATTCCCTAGACTTGAGGAGACGCGTCGCAAGTATGTTGATGACGGTTGGAGGGCCCTAGCATATGACACGTAAGCCAAGCGAGAGCAGGTGCAAGCTAACGAGGCAAAGACTATATAAGCCTAGTGCAATGGAGGTGACAGAACCATATAACAATTCCCTTTGTTCAATTACAATATAATGCTAAAGTACAAGCAGTGAGACATATTCTCATCTCTTCCCATTAGCACTACCACCTAGCAACTAAGCAGCGACAGAACACAACAAAATATAGTATATATAGTAGATTATTATCCTACCCCGACGCACGCATCTAATAAACTTATGTACTTAACGATATCAGCAACTTCCAACTCGCGCACATGCACAGCGGTACGGGTAGAACAAAACAAGGCTCATCTAATATACTACCGACCTATCTCCATGATGTTATTTATGATAAAAGATTTATGAGTTTTAGGGGTACAAGTACAGGTACATGCAGCGTAATTCTTACCCACGTCCTATATAGAGCGAAAAGGCACGCCTTCCGCGTGGTCATGTACGTTTTTTGTACGTGATGTTACAATTTGTACGTAGAAGTACGCCTCGCGACCACGCGTGCCTTGCGTGACACGAAACGAGCTGTCACGGGCACGCAAAGGCCGTGTCACAGGCACGCGTGGTCTTTGCGTGCCCGCGTGGTCCCTGTGGCCCGGGATCTAGTGAAACTTTCGTCACCCAACTCTATGCCTCACCGCCACAACCACCATGATTCCCTGAAAATCACCACAAAATAAACATTAAAATGTAAAGGCTATAACTAGCTTCCCCTCTTCTACCCGTCGGTCGCCGATTTGGGGTCGGGCGGAAGTGATCGGTTGCCCGCGCGGCGGCGCCCGCCGCCACCTTGCGGGCCAACGGCCGGCGCATACTCCCGACGTGATCTTTGGGAATCTTGCCTAGATTAACGAAAAAAAATGAAAAAGTGCACAATGTGTGCTTCTAGGGGATGCATGGGTAGATAGTCGGTGAATAATGATTATGTTGTCGCTTGTTGAAAGTCATGTAGTAGAGCGTGTAAGTGCGGTGGGATGGCGCACTCCCGTCGTTGAGTTGACCGGTGCGCGCGAAGCAAGACAAGATGCGGGTATATATGGTCAGAGGTAAACGGTGGCGCTACTAAAATGCTAGCGATAATGGTAGGATTCTTTCGCCATTGCGTGCCTCAGAGCCATCATGGCATACTACTAGCCAGTCGCTAGCGGTAGTTGCGCTGCTAGATTAGGTCAACATCATAGGCGACCACGCGTGTTCGTGCCGCCGTGCCCACTTTGTCGTATAGAGTTGTTCCATAATAGAGTTGTTCCTCGTGGAGGTGGGATTAAACTTTTTGGGCTACATGGTTATACCGGCGCCGATACAAGTACCCGCGCGCGCGAGACATGGAGCGGCGCCACAAAGTCGGAAGTCGCGGATAGCGCAAGCTCGGTCTCCGAACAAGTTTCCTTACCGCACTAGACTTTGTTGATCAGCAAGAAAGATGGACGACAAACGAGCATGGCGATATTGTGTTTGTGGTCACACGCAATGTAAAAAACCCGTCAAGCGAAATGGGCACCGCCTATCGACTATCTCTAAAGAACATATCCGGTCTGTTATTAACTCCTTGCTCCCGATGCCATGCCATGCGCATGACCGTGACCTAGTGCTGCAAAATCCACAGCAATATCGCGTGCATACGTCTCACTTTAGAGACGAAGACAAGGTGCCCAGTCAAGATGGTGGCGTGAAGTTGAAGCCCCATGCAACCCCAATTCCGTTTGCTCAGCTTTTTAAAAATGCTTCCTCCCCATGCGACATTTCTTCACCCCGGGGAACAACAAGCAACCCAGATATGGCAAACAAAGAAAATATCAATCAAATTACAAGTAAAAGGCCGGCCTCAAGTACGAGAAGCACATGTATTGGGGCTCAGACAAGGGCAGTTTTGTCTCCTCTTTCAAGAACATTGTTCACTGGGCAGACAAACCCGCTTCGCAACCCTCCCCCGAATTCCAGATCGGTAGTCATGGCTAAGAGGCAGCGGGTAGGACCGGGCGCCACACCAGCGAGGCCCGTGATGTCATCATCGCCCAGTCTATCAACAAATAGATTAGCCTCCAAGCCCCCCCGCCCAGATATGTCCGGCCACTTCAAAGCTATCTCGCAACGCACACAACAAAGTTTGGAGTTGGAGGCGCCCGCCGGCGGCGCAGCGGCGGCGGCCCCGGAGAGGGGTGCGCTCGCATGCCCGTCGGCACCTACCTCTACCTCCACGCGGAGGGCGATGGTAACCCCATAGCCGTGCTAGGCCAGGCACGGTAGGGGGCTGAACGAAGTACCGGCAGCCGCGATCCGCGGGATCAAGAGCTGTCGGGAAGCCATGTACGGAGGGTTTTGGAAAAACATAATATCCGTACACCGGCACAGGGATCTCCCGATCGGCCAGTCCGATATGTCTTTTTCGAGACTAAATACTCGCAGATACTCTCCCGGCGATGGGGCGGGGGCGGCGTTTGCGAATTTTTTTCTGGCGAAAAGGGGTACGGACAGATCAGCGGAGGGACGAGGGTGTTGGAGCTGGCGGCGGAGAGTTGGGAAGCAGCGCTAGGGACGGCGCTCGCTAGCAATCGCCTGCCCTGCGAGAGCCTTAGGTCTCCCCTGGGGGCGAGGCCTGGTGCTACGCAGGACGGAGGCTGGTCGCAGCCGGAGGAGCGGCACGGTTTGGCGGTGGCGGTCCTCAGGATCGCCCGCCGCCGGAAAAGCCCGGTACGGGGGGTTTTGGAAAAATTCCCGTACCCACCATCTTTTGAGGACCGGCGACTCGATCCATGTGTTCTTCCAACCCCTTCCCTAGTCGGTACCCGGTTATCGATAGGCTGCCTCATGCAGTGTGCCTAGGGTTATCGTAACGGCACACTGCTCGTTAAGGCGGCCCCCTAACAACGTAAACCACCGGGGGAGGGTACGGACGGCCACAGCGCGATAAGATAGTTGTTGGAAACATACGGGAAAAGGACATGGGACAGGAGAAAATCTGGCTCGAGGGCAGTAGAGCCAACCGGACACCGTTTGCAGCCTAGTTATTTTCTCTTCTCAGCCCCCGAAGGAGGAGAGAAGACTCGGCTAGGTGCGAGCTGCGTCGGGAGGAGCGGCTAATACCTCGGGCGGGGTTGAGCCCGGATCGAGGCGGGGCCGACGACGACCTATGCGAGGGGGGTTTTTCACCTGCCTTTCCCCCCAAGCTCCGGCACGACCGGAGTCGCACGGGAGCCGAGGTCAGGCAGGTTCGCCTCGACCAGCTCAAGCTGGACAGCCTTGCTGATCAGCGACCCCGCAGCGGCTGGAGCATAACGTGGAGATTAGCGACATTTTATTTTTCATACTGTATCCAAAAAAAAAACGTATAGATCAGAAAATTATAAATACCTGGATACGGGTATGTTTTAGACGGTATCGTTACTGCCATTGTAGAGGTTGGGATTAGTGGTTCACGGTCTACCTCACGCTTAGAAGTCCAACAACAAGTTGAGCATAGCAAAAGGGGGGGCCCAGAGACAGCAGTACTGGTATTGTTGTAAACAATTTCAAATTTCAAATTGGAGTTGGAAAAAAAAACGCAAACAAGACAGTGGAGATTCATCAACTATGGCGTACAATTAAAGAGCTAGAAAAGGAAAAGGCTATTGCTGAGCGTACTAGGGCTGAGACACTCAAAATGCATCAAGAAATGGAAGCGATGCTACAACATGCAAAACGAGAAACTCGTCGAGTGCGAACAACGTTGGCCATGCTTGAAGAAGAGACAAGTTTAAAATTTACCTAGAATAACATCATGTTGCCCGGCAGCTTGTGGAATCAAGCCATCTCCGAACTCACTAGCATGCACAATGCAGAAGTTCTGCAAGCATTCTTTGATTGGCTTAATTGGAACGATCAGGTCCATCGTCTACGTTACTGGCATGGCAAGCAAACAATTGTCCGCATGCGAGCCGTTGCTAATGGCACTGCCAAGAGAAAGAGCGTGGGTCGACATATCAAGGGAATCACCCCAGATTATGCTTTATTGGCAACATTAGTGAAGCTACGCACTGGACTGGGTACCCGGGTTATCATTTCATGGATGGGCATACCTTTGGGCACTCTATCTAGGGTGTTCGTCACTTGGATTATTTTCATGGACACGTTTTTCAAAGCTGAATTCCATGTACCTGAGGTCGAGCTCATGTAAGGCCCCTTGATGGAGGAGTGGAAGAAAGCGTATGGCACTAGCCGCATCCGCTTCATCCTAGACTGCACAGAGCTAAGGATCAAGCAACCATGCAGCAGAAAGGCTAGTAGGACATGCTTTAGCTACTACAAGCATTATCACACAGCCAAGATATTGGGAGGCATCTCACCTTTAGGCGCCTATTGCGGCAGCTCTAAAGCCTTCCCGGGCCGAATCTCTGATGTTGAGATTTTCCAAGCATCGCCATTCCCATTCATTTTGAAAAGAGGAGATTCAATACCTATTGATAAGGGGTTTGACAGGTTGGCAGAGCAGCTACATGCTCTTGGCTGTCAAATGGTGGCACCCATTCGACAGCCAAGAGCATGAAAGGCGAGCAACCACTCTGGCCGGGTGGTTGCGTGAATCGCTCAATCTCTCCATGTCCTTGTCAGACATCGAAATAAACTTATTTCGCCGGCCATCAGTCTCAGCAACATGCAACACTCGGCGTGAACTATTGTTTTCAGATGCGCTACCAGCCCGTGCATGACTGTTGCGCTTCTTCATCTTTACCCGCATAAAAGGAATGTTTGCAAGCGAGGTGGTGACGTCATATGTCTCTCCTTTGCCGGGATCGGCCCAAGCGCATAAAACCGATGTTGTTGATTGTTGTCTTGCCCCGATAATGTGGACATGACGGGGTAGTAGGTACACCGTGAAAGCGCACATAAGAACTTGCACGCACTCCCCCGTCATACCTAAAGGGCAACCGCATCCTGCACCAGTTGACAAAGGGATGGTTGGAGGGGAACTTAGCTGTCATGCACTCCATCCAACACTTGTAAGACTTGTCAACCCGTTGTGATGCAGGAGCCCTAAAGCGGAAGTACACAGACTTTTGCATCACGCCATGCTGTGTGCGAGGAATTGTTGCCTCGTTTTTGGATGATAGCCAAATCCTTGAAGGCGATTCAGCTCAAGGACTCTAGAGTACGCGTCATCCAGTAAGCACCTCGTGTTATGCGCCACCTATGTGGCGTACCTGCAAAGCAACGCATGCACATACATCATCATAGCTAGGTGATGATAAGGATAAATAACATCATTAATAATACATCCAAATAACTTACCTTTCCCAATGGCTGAAGATAATCTGCCTCTCAATGAAAGGGGCAATGGCGGCAATATCTGTCCCAAAACGCGGCCCGCCCACTTCCCCAAGAAACACGAAAAAAATACGTTGAATCCCATGGATGATAAAGTATGAGTCAACAGTCGCGACGGCCCACACGTGACAAGCCTTAGCTATTAGGGCAAGCTGCGAGTCGGCCTCATAAGGCGCGACCAAGTTGGGTATCCCATGCTTGCGTAACACGGAGATTGTCGCATGCACAGCCGGCCAACCCAAGGACACAGTTGCACGCAACACTGCTGCTGACGGGTCAGTGTTACTTCCATGCATAATATTTGCCAAGGCTACAGCGCGCCGCCGCTGCCGCTCTTGGTCAGTGCACCGTTTCCCATGTGTAGGCGCCCCGTCGAAAACGAAAAATACATCCACTCCTTCCCCTAACACATACTGCGCTTGTTGAAGGAACTCCCGTGCGAGCGGCTCATAGTTTTTGTGGTATACAATGTCCTCAGCCCAGTGGTACGCGCATTGGTGTAGCCAAACATGGCCGTCTACACCAATGCGATTGCCCTCCGCAGCACCATATAAGTTGGTGGTTCTTAGGAGTGGTCCGAGATATTGTAGCAACTTGGGGACGCCCATGGAGCGGCATAGATCACACGCACAAGGCCGCTCAACACCCGGCCTAACGATACTTACTAGTTAGGGTACGTCCCGTGTCCTAAATACAAAACAAGAAAGGGGGAAATATGTGGACGGGGGCTACCTTGGCGAATGGGAGTGGTCCAGTGATGTGTTGATGAGAGTGCGGGCGCGCCACTGTATTATCGGCGCTGCGACATGTACGGAATTTTATTGTAGCCCAATAATCTAGTACTCGCCGTCCACGGCCCGAAATTCGCAGTACTTAAGCTTATTATGGAACAACTCTATAGGACGGCAAAATCGACACATTAGAAACTGTACTAGCACGACAAGAAACGTACAAAAGTGACCACGCGGCACGCGTGGTTTTTCGCTCCGTATAGGACGGCCCTTATAGGCAACCCGGCGCTAAGGCTCTAAGGCCTAAGGCTCTATTATCAGAGCGTCCCCTCGGCAACCCGGAGCGCTGCCAAGTACAGGTACATGTACATCCTCAAAAGCCGGTACGCATAGTTTTTTTTTGCGCCCCCGGGATATGGGACTGGCAGGGAACCCGCACCGGCACCCTCTATAGGCGGCGTTTTGCAAGCATGACTGAGAGCAGAAGTTCGAAACAAACCTCAACTCATCATCGATCATGCTCCCGGGTAGGCAACGCTCGTGTGAGTGCATTGCGTACCATTGTACGAGAACCGTACCGTACGGCGCTAACCCCACACGAGGTAAGCTTAGTGTAATTGTACGCTAATTATGTAATATAATGCACGGGCCGCGGCGGCTGTTGGCTTTGGTCGCGCGCGAGTACGTGTATTTTACGGATGAGCTTGGGACCAGGGCTCCCCCAGCGAACGCGTACATACAAGGGATGTGTTAAAAAAAGTTTACAAAGCAGGCCTCCTCGCAGATCCGGAGATAGGAACCAAGAGTGCCATGAAGAGCAGCAAAAAGACATGGCATGAATTCACGTCGCACATCCCCCCAAAAACTCCGAAACGGAACAAAAGTAGATCGGCGAACAAAATGAAGCATTCGGAAATAACAGTCAGAGCGCAAGGAACGAGAGTAAGCGCGGCACCCATGCCAGGGAAGCGACGAACATCCACCAAAATAGCCAAGCGATCGACCAACTCAGCCGCCATCGGCGCCAACCGGCCCCCATCCTCCATGGCGAAGGGATAGTAGCCATGGATCGACCGAACCGAAGGCGTGCCAAGCAAAGCGGAAGTGCGGAGGTCCGTATCAAGTTTGCCATGTTGAGCTCCCAATGCAAGGTTGCCAGGGAGTGGGAGGCGAGCACCTATACAAGGAACATTGGTATTCGTGCGAGCACTTGTAACCGTCACATCAACAACAAGATGACGGTTCGGAGCCATGAAGTCTAACCAAACCACATCCCCAGGGCGATATCGTGAAGCTCCCGACTTGATACGGCGGACCTCCAACCGCAAGTCCCGGCCCTTAGTAGCCCCCGCTTCAAGCATGAACTCTTCAAGCACGTGGACAATACGGTCGTGGAGTTGAATGATTTACCAAGAGCACGAGCACCGGGGGATATGGTCCATGAGCATAGCGGCTGATGAGCGCTCACCCGACATAAAGATGCCCAATACCGTCGACGAAGATCCATACCCGCGAGATTCTGAAGGAGCCTTATTGCACCGAGGGCATTTTCGAACATGAGCGGCGCGCTCCGCAGTCAAGGCAAGCACCCGGTGGGCTGCCATCGTATAGCAATCGGATGGCACCTCGAAATTGGACTCATGTGAAGCGAAAAAGAGAGACAAAGCCCCGCGACCCGTACCCGAAATCACCCTCATATAGTCCGGTGCCGAACGCCAAGAGGTCAAGGTAGGCCCGGGCACGAAGAATGCGCGAAATGCTCCGATGAATGTGGCCCCCGGAATTCATATAAACTAATAAGTTCAAGATATTGATTAAGGATATTAAATTTATAGATATAGCCGCAGCGGGTCGCCCAGGCACGAGTAGCGACTACATGTACCTATTGATTTTAGTATCTAGCACATGACCGTCATGATGGACTACAAAACCTACCCACAGGTCAGGTCCTTGCCCGCTAATGAGTACTAGACCTTAGCCAAGCATACTTTGTGAGATGCTTTACGTACATGTACCCATTTAATGTAGTGCTGCATGCAGTAGTTTTTCCGGCCAATGTGAGGGCCCTGAGAATTGGCTTTGTAGGGCGGTCGAATTTAATTACTAGCCGCGCGCCCAGCGCAAACAACATGTACGTACATGTATACCTATACCTATACCCGGGCAGCGCCCAGACCTCGCCCATTACGCTAGTTAGGCTGGGCCTCGCTAAGGGCTCTCACGGAGACTTCACCCATCAGTGGGGGCCACAGGTCTGCCGGGGGCGATAAGGTCGCGGGGGCGGCCATGGCGGGGTGGATGGCCGCGGGAGCGGCCGTACATGGCGCTTGCTGTGTTTCGGCGGGGACGGCGGGCGCAAGAGTCACTCGCTCGGCCGCGAATTTAGCCACCGCTTGGTTCACGCAGGCCAACGCGAGGACCCTATCTTTGAGGTGAGCCTTGCTTCCCTTAGCCTCCAGAGCTTATGGGTCGTCGTGTTGTAGCATTGCCTTCAAGTCTTTCACTTGAAGGGAATTAACCGTGCCGAGGCCACGGGCGGCGATGGTATCAAGAACGGTGATGGCGTGGGTAACAGCCTCGACCACTGCCTTGCGCCTTTTTGCGATTTTTGCCTCCTCTTTTTGTGCCTTATCGCTTGCCTTGCGTTTTTTCTCTAGGTTTTGGGCGCGTTTCAACGCAATAGACTCTTTGCCAGTAGCGCTGCCTTGGCGTGACCAGATATTCTTTGCGGTTACCCGCCCGCTCTTGCCCTCCCCCTCGTCATGCACGTTGGTGTCGTCCGTTTCATCTTGCTCGGCGGTCGGGTGGAAGACGGTCTTCATCCTGTTGAAGACGTCGCCTTGCCAAAGGTAACCCTCCACGATCTCCTCCATGCTCATGATGGCAAGCCGGCTCCCGTTGGGTAGGCCAGCTGAGGCACGGTCCACCTCCACTTGCAGGTGGTGAGGAAAGGGCATCGGAGGTTGCCTTGCTGCTCGGAAGTGGTTGGCGTAGACCCCCCGGCCAACAGTAGAATTTGAGCTTCAGTGGCGCGACTGGTGTTGCCCTCCATGTAAGGAGGGGTGCCAACCCTAGACGTCCTCTCAGTGTTGTTGGAGCGCGCCTTGGACGATGCGGTGGCTCCGTTGGCTTCCGCATAATCTAGCTCGGCCTTGAAGTGCCAGTACTCCTTCCTATTGAATCTTGGTAAGATACCCTCTTTTTCCCAACCCTTCATGTTCCGCACCCGGGTGAATACCTTGTCCCAAGCCACCTTGAACATTTGTGCGAAGTGTTTGTACTTGAGGGGTTGAAGTGGTGAGCGCATGTTGCCGTTCTCGTCGATGTTGATCGCCCGAAGCGTCTCGCGCTTGATCTTCCTCCATTCTGCTTGCTTGTGCCATAAAATATTATCATGTCAATAAGTTGCATATGTCAAAGCAAACTATAACTAACTAAGCAATATGGTGAGTTAATAACTTTACCTTCAACACATAAAAGTTCACAGTGTCCTCGCCTTGCAGGCGAAAACTGAGGTGCGGGACGCGCAGGACGACCTCCAAGCCCAGCTCAACGACGGTCTCAAGAACAGCGAAGCCAATGTGAGTGCCCACCCCATCACATATCACAACGCCCTGCATGTCAAGGGCGTCATTCCTTGAGGGTGGTGATCCCACTCCTTGATGCAACACTGTCCTCAAGTAGTCAGCAACACCCTCCTCGTTGAGACTGCCTTTCTCGTTACTTGCGTAGCGCCACGCGATATACTCGCCATCATTCTTCTTGATGTCTGACAAAAAATGCGGGGCCCACGCAGGATGAAAGGTATTGCCAAAGGCAAATACAATGTAGGGCGGTAGCGCCTCTCATGTACCGAGGCGGCCACACACAACGGTGGCGCATGAGCTCGACTTGGTAACGAAGCACTCCCCATCATCCCCCACCCCGCGCGCAACCCACGGTCTTGCTTGCCCTTGCTAGTAGTGGTTGAGTCTAGGGCTACCTTTGTCTCGTCGAAAGAAGCAATTAGGTGCGGCTTGTCAATAAAGATAGGCTCGCTGCCCTCGACGTTCGGGTTGTAGTCATGGTTCACACGAGCAACGCCGGCCTTTACAAACACTTCAGCGCACACATCAAAGTAGGTTTCTAGGTTGCCTAGGGTTAGCCACTCGTGTCGCGTCATATCAAGGGGGCGCTCAGCTCCAGTGAGGAAGTGATATATGCGTAAAAATCCACGATACCATCCCTCCGATGCTTGGCCTTCATCAAAGTTTTGCTCATAGTGTGTCCCCTTTACCATGTGTGTCGCCCATGCCATCACATCGTCAGGGAAAACGGGGAGCTTTGTGTTGCGGACGCGGCGCACAACGCTACCGACACGCTCTTCTATCGCAAGTGGGATTAGAGTACCGCAAGTCTTTTGGGGAGCTGGAACATGTATGTTGATCTTGATAGATGTTGAGATCAGTGCTCGGCACCATTAGTGACTAATAGTAATGTTGTAATCTTTGAATAGCGTTGTCTGAGCTTGAGTCGCCGCAGCACGCATAGATTGGTCGCATTCAACTGCATTTTCTACCACCCGCCTGAGCACACTCTTGACTGCCTCCATGTAATCCTTGTTGTTGTCAGCGCCCTTTGTCTTTTTGTCCTTGTCCTCCGCCACTGTCACGCGGTCTTCCTTCCTCTTCCTGACACATTTTCCTTTCCGGCCAACACCCCGACGGACAGCAGCAGTAGCAAAGATGGGGTTGAGCGGCGGACGTTGTTCCGCAGCCTCGTAGGTGGTGCGGCATGGGCTGTCGTGGGGTGCCCGAGTGTTTGCGTTCTCCTCGTCGCCTAGTTTGGCCCGAGGATGTCGATGGCCTTCATCAATTTTGATAGGGCGGAAACGCGCCGCCAGATGCCGTTCTTGAGGGAGTTGTAGTAGTAGGACGGGACACTACCACCAGCCTCCTCGGCAGCACGCAAACCGGCCTCCAAGTGGACTACGCTAGGCTCATTCTTCCAGATATGAGCACCACGATCGTATAGTTGATGGCGATGGGTCTTGTTGAGCCCGGCAAACGCGAAAGGGTGAGTCGTTCGTCGTGGTCGGGCGGGGTCGAACATGTTGCGATCATCATCGGAAGGGGCGACGGTGGGGTTGGCACGCCTAGACATGGCACCGACATTGCGGTGTCGCAGAGCGAAGGTGCACGTGGAGTTAGTTATTACGTTGTTAGTCGAGTTGCGGTACACGGACGAGTTGGTATCGGGAGGACGAGCAAGTACTTGTCGCAAAAAGGGAGAAAAAAAACAAGCGCGCTCACCGGATCGGCCTGCGTGTGTCTACCCCGAGTGGCGGAGGCGACGAGTAAAGGGCACCCATGCATGTCTCAATATCACTAGGGGGTTGGGTTTTCACTCTTGGTGGGCCAAACGGCCGTTGTAGGTGGTCGGGGTCGCTTGTTGGGTGGTGTCGTCGGGTAGTGGTGTGGATCGTGACATCCGGCGAATAATTTAAATTTCAAAGACATACGGGTGGTTCGATTTTCACTCACCCCCTCGTACCCACGGGTCGGCATGATGACCACCAAGCCGCCCGCCCACCCTCGGCTATGTTAAAACCTTGGCTCCTACTAAGGTGTTAGACCTATGGTTGGCCCTAAGAGCAACCCCATACTGCCATATCCCTGCCCAACGTGACGGCGGGTGGCTAGTTAGACAAGGGTGGATAGAACCTAAAATTAGCACGTAACCGGCAGTACTAAAAAGAACACTTTATTATAGCTGGAAATGGCACTGTTTTCCCTAATTTTTTCCGCTGTATTGGCTGCCACAAAAATCAAAGAAAAGGTGAGTGAGTAGCACAGCGATTGGGCGGCGGAGTTGACAGGCATAAAAACAATGCTTTCCACTTGTGGCTATTGTTTTTAGCTCTCGGCGAAGTGAGTGTGCCTGACAGGCAGACAGTGTCAATGTGGGAGGTACCAACTACGGTAGATAGTTGGGTGTTATTTCTATCGTCACACTTTTGGGGGCGGGACGTTTGCCCAGCTCGGCTGATACGGACGAGAGTCGTCATCTCCGCCCGCTCCAGACGTTCCCTTGATCCATTCAATCTCTAAAGAGAACGGCCCGGGCTGTTGTATAGCCTCGCCCCCAGCGAGCGCGATGCCCATGCTGATCACCCTCCCTGGGTGCATCTCGTGCTCTCCGGGGATAACGCGCCCTTTGTGCGTGAGCATGAACTCCTGGAGGGGGACTTCAATGTTCTGCCACTCTCCATCCGACCTGTGTCGCAATCAAAGTAAACCATACGTTACCTTTCCGACTATTTCAATCAGCACCAGACCAGATAGCCGCAACGCCAAGACCTTTATAGGGTTTCAACCTGGTTATGAGAAACGCCTGCCAGGCATCGTCCGACTGAGTGCCGAGGATCCAATTGTCAGTCCGAAGGTTGGCTATGTATGTCCGCCCTGCAAGTCGAAGCACGGTCAAGTAGTGTAAATTGACATGCTTGATGTTTGTGGGGGGGGGGGGGGTTAACTTGCGTCTGGAGGGAGGAGGTTTCACTCACCATCACCTCGGACCCGGTAGATCAGCGACTGGAAACCTTGCAGATTTGTGTAGTCACCGGTTACCAAAGATGACATACCGGCGAAGCCGCTTTTTTTTGAGTCTTTCCGAAGCGATTTCGGCAATGTCCGTCGAGTAGACGCCCGAGAACAGCGCAGCCTCCTACAATTGACAATGTTTTTCATTGACTGGCGGTTTGCCAGGAACGCAAGGTATTTATCGAGCGAAAGGGGGCGTTTTCTCACCGGGCTCGCAGGACTTGGCACCAATGACGCAGACGACTTCCCACCGAGTTCCGCGTCACACCAGACGCGCCATGAAGCCAGGCTTTCTGCTCCGGCGAAGGAGTATAACACTTGCTCGCCCGGGTCGCCCATGTATTTCACTACGTTTTTCCATATGCAACAAGTAGATGAAGGGCTTTACCAGTCACACGCAGCAAGGGGGACAGCACCATGAGGATGAATGCTGACGTGAAATGACGTCGCACCGTAGACGGTGAACGGCTAAGCCAAGGGCTCGGCGACGTTCTCGCGTACCATCCCGAGAAAATTTTTCCACAGCCCGTCCTAGTCGACTCCATATCGTCATCGTTCGGCTGGGCAGAAGAGAATGCAGCGCAAAGCTTGCTGTACTATGAGGTGGAGACAGGTGTAGCAACAGACTGGTAACTAAAGATTTTATTCCTGCCCCCGGCTGTCGAAGGTCTTTCTGCTCCTTGGGCTCAGGCGGTTTTATTTATCCTCTCAGCATTTTCTTCTTTTTGCTTGCCGGTGGTCTCCGTTGCTCTTTCTTGTAAGATTTTTTTTCATTGCTGCCCCGGGCTTTAGTTCCCTACTAAGGATTACTGCACTTTTGACCCAGCCCCGGCCCTGCAAGGGCGTCGGTGTAGGTTTCCGCCGAGGACACACTTCGATGATTTACGCTATATTATCTACACCCTTTCGTAAGGCGGAGTGCGAAGTCCACGCGAAACCGTCCGGGGTTTGTTCGTGTACAACACGAAGTACCCGTTGTAGCCATGCCGTCAAGGTGTCCGCCGTCCAATTTGTAGTAGGTCTGTGTAGGCTAATGGCCCACCGTCTGTCCGAAGTCTTGCCGGCGGAGAACTTGGTACGGGCAGCGTCGAAGTACTTTAGTAGGTCCGCTATGTCAAGGTGGGCAAAGTCTGGTAGTTCACATAGGAGTTTTCGCTCCGTGGAAGTACCCCGATGACCTTTTCTCGTTCCGTGGTAGAGGAGGATTCCACCGGTTGGAGTACACAGCAGGTCTTTAGACCGGCACTCAACTCCCGCTCCCCCGCGAAAAAACCGTGGACAGGAGCACCGTCGCCAGACACGCTCTAAATAGTAGAATGAGGTCCGTCTGAGCGTGACTCCAAGTTCGTGTCAGTTGCGTACGGAGGTCCTTGGCCATGCGTAGCGATGATACCATAATCCGGGCTGGCAGGTACATACGTGTGCGGTTGGGCTTGAGGGAAATTTGGGACGCTGCGAGACCCCGCCGGACCTTGGCTACCAAATCGCCTTGTGCGACTGGTTCGGCGCCGTGGTCCTTGAAGAAGCCGTTCACGGCTGAGAGGTAAGGCTGCAGACTAATTGCCTTGATAGTGCCACGGTTCCCGATCCATGCGATGAAGCGGGCAATGGTAGCGGCTGCTGCGGCTAGCGGTGGTAGGCCTTGCTCCTCGCAGAACTTGAAGTATGGTTTGATCGCGTTGTTGTACGTGTCGGACGTGCTTTTCGCACAAGCGGCGGTCAGAAACTCGAGCGTTTGAGCTCCAAGGCTGTCAGTGCCCAGTAGGCATTGCATGTAGGGGCGCATCAAGGCGGCCCATGGGTTGTTGCAGCCGGCCACCTCTACCTTGTAGCGCACTTTTGTTGCTCGGTGGGGTAAGCCCGGACTGCTTGCCTGATTTGTCGTGTGTTGAACATGGTCAGGGTAGCACTCACTGCGCCCCGGCGGAGGTACGATCATGCCGGGAGGGAATCCGGAAGACAATGAAGGGCCAATGAGGCTTGCCGATTGTACCGCGTTCGTGCCGCCGCCCGGGACGGAACAAGTGGCCGCGCGCCGGCAAGACCGTCTCGTGGCACGCCAACTCGGTAAGGGCCCGGTGCCATGCTTTGCCTTGCCAACGGGGGCCAACCAATGTCGTTGCTACGCCGCTCTGATGTAGATTTCGGCGAGGTCGGGTAGCATGGGCCATGGCGGGTTGCACCAATTGTTTTCTTCTCGCCATGACGAATCGGCGAGGTGAAGGGAGTCCACGGCTTCGCACGACGGGTCGAGCCAGTTTGCGTTATACCGGGGCAGTAACATGTTGAGAGCCGACGCAAACCGGCCGATCGTGTGCGGGCCGAATTGAGTGTCCATTTCGTGGAACACGGAGGAGTCGAGCTACCAGTCGTCGCTGTAGAGGTGGCGGTTGAGTTTGTTTGCCCACGTGTTCGCCGCAAAACGGATGTACCGGGGTCTAATGTGAATGTTGTTGGTGTCCAACAGGTACCACAGTCGGCGTAATTCGATCATCATTTCTGGGGAGTGAGAAGTAAGGCCGGCCAAGGCGTGGCAGACTGCCTTGTTGTCTTCGTGGAGGAGGATGTTGCGGCCAGCGAGATGTGGCAAGAAGCAGAGGACGGCCAGGCGGACGGCCTTCACTTCCTTCCATGTACAGTGTTGTTGTTCGTCATCTTGTCCCCAGAAGCCGCGTGCTTCGAGTCTGTCGTTCAGTACTGCCCCCCCAACCATACCCCGAACTGTCGCACTGTATGTACGCTGACTCGACTGGGCGGTGCATGTTTTTGCCAATTGCGTGGCTGGGTACATGTGTCCACCATTGTAGATCGAGACGGAGCTGAAGGGAGAGGCGGACTCGGCCTCCCCACTTGTCGCCAAGTACGGAGGAAGAATCTTGCCGCCGGGATAGCGAGATAAAGGTATTGCGCATTACCAGCGAATGATTGGAGTTCCTTGACATGGAGCCATCTGTTGGCTCGTGTAGCACGATGCAGTAGCTGCCGGGCTTGTTTAGCGAGCTTATGAAGCTTTTGTGATGGGGCGAAGAAGTAACATGTTGTTGTGTCGATGTCGATGCCCAGGTGGTGGCCGTATCGCGTCGGTTCCCAAAAATCTTTGGATGGGTGGCGGAGAAGGCCGAGACTAGTGAGGAGGCGGTCGACGCGCTGACGGAGCGCTAGCGCGAGCGCCCGAGTGGCGGCGAAGAGGAGGAAGTCGTCCACGTAAGGTAAGATTTTCGCTCCGCGCCACCGCGTGTGTCGTAGGAAGCGCTCGCTCGGTCTGTCGCTGTCGGGCTGCGTAGGCCTGCCCTGGTGTGTAGTAAATCCACCGGGGTCGGGTTGTCGGAGGTGTCGTACGAATGTGTCCGTAAACACGCAAAAGTGGTAAGGGCTGAGCGACCAACCCATCGGGAGGCCAGCTAGTCGGTACAACTGGCCGCGCACGTTTACTGTTAGGAAGTCGCGCTGCTCGGGCACAATGCCCAGCGCATAGTAGAACTGTTAGAGTTGGGGACGGATAGTTACACGGAGGTCGTGCCGGCCCCACAAGGGGGTTGGCTGTGGTGACTAGAGAAGTCTAAGGAGAGAGATGGCGGCCGGCGAAGGCACCGGCAAGGCCGGCCGACCGCCACTAATAGGGAATAGAGTACCGCTAATAGCACAACACTAAGTACTAGGATGACAAATAGCTACGTTGTACATAAGTACTAGGCAACGGGATGCTAGTGCTAACACCCCCCTCAAGGTAGCCGAGGTCTTGACGTCGTCCTAGCTTGCGTTGAGGAAGGTGCCATCGTGGTAGAAGGTGTAGTGCTTTTAGCGTGTGTCTCAAGCCGAATAGGTGTAGCGACATGCGCTCACAAGAACGCGCCGCTACCGGCGAGTTGCCGATGTGAAGCAGTTCCAAATGTACTGCGTAATGTACTAGTCTGACATGTAGCGGGAAAAAACTGTCCCCGGGAGAATTAGCCGACGCATGAAAGCGACCGGCGAGGAGAAAGCAAAGCCAACCAGGCTGTTTGGAGCGTGTAGACACGCAAAGTCATAGACGGGCGCTCATGTTGACTCCCCCCCGTCGCCGTGGGAAAGTTAAGCTCCTCGCTAAGTAAGGTGAGCGTTGCGGCATTGCCTCGAGAAAAAACAATAAGAGTACTAATTAAAGTACGCACGGGCCGAATTTTCGCGGGTCGGTCTTTAAAAACCATATCCGGTCGAGAGCATCGGTAGGCTGAAGGCTAGGTGAGACTGAAAGCTGGGTGGGGCGAACGTGGCGCCGGGCGCTTTACACACGCTCTTCTCCTTTTCACGTGGGAGATGGTAGGTTAGTTGCGGGCAACCATCTCGAAGGCGATGCGTCGTGTCGGTTGGAGGATGAATTACTAGCGTGGCGCCGAGCGCTTTACACACGCTATACTCTTTTTTACGTGGGAGTAGGTAGGACTAGCGTGGCGCCGATCGCTTCACACACGCTCTTCTCTAGTGGAACTCGGTGGAGGGCCCATAACATGTTAGAGTTGCGAACGGATAGCTACATGGAGATCGTGCCGGCCCCACATAGGGGTTGGCTGTGGTGACTAGAGAAATGTGAGGAGAGAGATGGCGGCCGGCGAAGGCACCGGCAGGGCCGGCCGACCGCTATTAATAGGGAATAGAGTACCGCTTATAGCATAACACTAAGTACTAGGATGACAAATAGCTACGTTGTACATAAGTACTAGGCAACGGGATGCTAGTGCTAACAAGAACCCGTCCTTTAGGTCGAACGAGAACATGTAGTCGCCCTTCCGTGTAAGATGGCTAACGCCTAGCAAAGACTCCATCCGTAGTCGCTTTCTGACGCAGCAGATGTTCAGGTGTCGGAGGTCTGCGATAAAGCGCCACTGATTGTTGCCGGGCTTGACGACAAAAAAATTGGATACGTATTTGTTGCAGATGGTGCGTTCCCAGGCTCCCGTCTCCACGAAGCGCTCGAGTTCGGCCTCGACGAAGGTGAGTTGCTCGGGGGTAGCGTTATGTAGGGATACGCCTTGGTTGAACGCGGGTTGGGGTCGGTTGTTTAGGAAGGGAATAGTAACGCCCTCACGGATCCACCTCAAGACTTGACCGCTCGCGCCGATATCTTTCCATGCTTGCCTGTTTCGCCGCACGCGATGACGCATGTATTTTGAATATGGTGTGCATGAATCGGCGCGGCGGGTCACCCAGTCATTCGTCCTTGTCGGCCTCGGTCTTCTTGTGTGCCTTGTCGGTACAAGGGAGGGGGCGGCCTCCCGTGCGGTCCTTAGGCTTGGCCTTGTTTTTGTCCGGCTTGTCCGGCTTGTCGTTCGGCTTGTCCGGTCTGTCGGGTCGAGGCTTGTCGGCCTTGAACTTTGCAGCTGCTTGCGCTTTTGCAGTTGCTGTGATGCTGACTTTTTGTCGTTTGTCCTCATTGGCTGACAAGATTCCGTCGACGACGTTGCCTCCACGGTCGGAGGCGACGGTGTCGAAGCAGCGTGTGTATACGAGACGCATCGCGACGCGTTCTTCGCCGGTGAGGATCTTCTTCGCCTTGAAGCGCATGATATAGGTAAGTCGCGCTTCCTCTGTTGAGGCCACACCTTGATGTGTATGTAGCGCCGCGTCGACTAGTGAGTAGGCGTAGGCTGTTTCGTCGGGGATAGAGGTGACCGCGCGAATCGTTTCCATAGCTGTTTCGAGTGCCGAGTTAGGGGCGGCCGTAAATGCACCATAGCAAAGCATGTGTCGATACTCGTCGCGGGAGGAGATTCTCGCGTTGTCCGTAAAAGCATTGTCAGCCTCGTCGTGTCGAGGGTTCCAAAGGCACGGGAGTGTTGTGCCCGAGGGGGGTAGGCATTCCGCGAACGTACGGGACGCGAAGTCTGACCACTCTACAGGGTCGATGTACTCTAGAGGGGTGTTGGTACTATCAGCTGGTAGAGCGTCGAGCTTGCGTCGTCCACCCGCCGCTCTGTCGAAATCGACTGTGGGGATGGCTGAAGTAGTGTGTTTTGTTGGCGCGGTGGCGACGGATAGAATTTCGACATGGGCTGATAACTGTTGTACAATATTTGTCAGCAATTGCAGCTAGTATGGCTGCAGTTTCGGCGCGTCGCCACGCGCAACGGGGTAGAGGTCGGTAGGCAATACCATGCGGTCTGTCATCTGAACTCAGGGAGTGTGTTTTCGTGCGTCGTGCAAAAAACTCAAGTGATCAACACTTTGCGTGGCTAGCAAGAGCCACGATGCCGTTTGCGTGAGCGATAGCTCTCGCAAAAGCCAGAAGGTGGACACACAATCGCTGCTGGTGCGTCATATACTATGCGGACATTTTACTATCCGTTCGCGCGTGGGCGCTTGAACTCTTAGGGGAGATGTAATGTCGGAGGTAACGCATGTTAATGCATAATTACAGTTCGGCTGCTCCAATTCGAACACCTACTCAGTTTGAATTAGCCATCTCATTCAAACCTCTAGATTACCAATATGACCATAAAAGACTAAAACCACCGCCAGTTGTTTTGTACTTTATTTCCGCTTCTCGAAAAACAATTAACGGAAAACAACGGCACAGGTAGCGACTGAATTACCGGTCATTCACATTCATACATACAGTAAACATCGAATAAAGTCGATTGGATAAAACCGCTAATATCAGGACTAACCGTGGGTAGCGAATAAATAACAAGCAGTCACCCCAATAAAATAATTTTTCTTTTATTGCTCACACACACCTCGCTACTACAGCCCTAAAACAAAGTATTCTGAGGACACAAAACACATACTCTCAATCCTATATCCTATTTGTGTCTTGGAGGTGCGCGTGGAGACCGTTAACAAAATGAGAAGGGAGATGCGGACACTTATGAACCAGCCGTCACTGAAGACAATCACCACATTTTATACAACAAGTCGGAGTCATTGAGACTGCGCGTCGACGGACTGTCACTACATGGCACACGCCAACCGTATCAAAGTTGTCATAATCACGGCCTTACTAAACGCGGCGTACACCCCACCGTGAAGTCTTAATAGTCTCAACAATGGCGCTATTCATTTGGTAAAAATACACTGCAAAGGAATAGCGGATGTTGGCGTGTGGGGAACTATAATGTTTGGGGGTCTTAGATAGGCGGTGGCACATGCCTTTTCAAAATAGCGTATGCGCACCTCAATTCCCAAATTCCATGTTGCCGCATGAAGCAAAGAAAACGAAACCATAGGGAGCCATGACGGGTACACCCATGCTTCGTGAGCTCTAGAGGTGTAAACTCGCGTTTGTTCGCCGTTATATGTGCCTTCCCTTCACGAATGCCTTGCCTCGTGCAATGGAAGGCGCGAAAGCACAAGTAGCCAAGGGCTGCATCATATATGCAGCGATCACGATGCAGCGATCACGGAGGCAAACTATGCCATTGCAAGAGTGCGCTCGCGGCAAAGACCCTGGGTAAGGGCAGCCATACCGCTGCCGCTCGACGTATAACATGATCCGACGCGACTCGACGTGTGAACACGCGTATACGCAGCGGTTCAGGGTGTAGACTCGGACGGCGGGCGCGTTTGGATTGGATCGACTCTTGTTGACAGCGGACTTAGCTGAGAAATGCTCGCCATGCAACGGGCGGGCTTCGGAATGAGGAGGACAAGTGGGATTTTGACGCGCGTCGACTCGGGATGTTTGTCGGGCTCCACAAGGTGGCGCATGCCATCCAGAGTCGCGTCGGAGCACATTCGCTACACGAATGCCCTGCCGCATGCATCTAAGGGTGCGAACCCATAGGCTGTCTAGGGCTGCGGTCATGAAGCAGCGATCACGGAGACTACTAGGCCATTGCGGGAGTACGCTCGCGGCAAGGACCCGGGGAGAGGGCGCACATCCCGCTACCGCTCGGCGTACAACATGGTCCGACGCGACTCGGCGTGTGGAAGCTAGTATACGCAGGGGCTCGGGTTGCCGACTCAGACGGCGGGCGCGTTTGGATTGGATCGGCTCTTGTTCAGAACGGACTTAGCTGAGAAATGCTCGACACCCATAGATAATGACTTGCAATGAGGAGGGCAGGTGGAACATGGCCGCTCTCCGAGTTAGGGTGTTTATTGGGCTCCGCAAGGCGGCTCATGCCCTTCAGAATGATATAGAAGCACCTACCCCTCATGATTGGCATGCCGCATGCGTGTAAGGGAACGAAACCCACGGTAGCCATGGGATGCATTATGAAGTAGCGATAACGGAGGCAGGCCAAGCCATTTCGGGGGTGCGCTCGCTGCATGGACCTAGGTAAGCACGCTTCCCGCCAATGCACGGCGCATGCGATGGTCCGACTAGACTCAGCGTGTGGAAACTGGTATGCGCAGGGGTTCGGGGTGTGGACTCGGAAGGCGGGCGCGCATTTAGATTTGATCGATATTTGTTCAGAACTGAGGCACTCTTGACACCCATAGATTGTGCCTCAGATTGAGGTTGGCAAGTGGAACATGGCAGCGCCCCGACTCGGGATGTTTGTCGGGCTCCATAGGGCGGCGCATGCCCTACGGAATGTCATATAAGCACCCCCCCTCACGAATGGCCTGCCGCGTGCACCTAAGGGTACGAAAACACAAGTATGCACTGGATGCATCATTAAGCAGCGATAACGGAGACATACTAAGCCATTTCGGGGGTGCGCTTGCCGCAAGGACTTAGTAGGCCCGCTTCCCGCCAATGCACGGCGCATGCGTAGGTCCGACACGACTCGGCGTGTGGAAACGCGTATACGGAGTGGTTCGGGGTGTAGACTCAGACGGCGGGCGCGGTTTGGATTGGATCGACTCTTGCTCATAACGGACTTAGCTGAGAAATTCCCGCCATGCAACGAGTGGGCCTCGGAATGAGGAGGGCAGGTGGAGTTTGGACGCGCGTCGGCTCGGGATGTTTGTCGGGCTCCTCAAGGCGGCTCATGATATCATTTTGCATGGTAAGACCGGGCACTCTTCGACCATGCACACCGGGCAATACGCACTACCACACTAATACTGCGAGCGCCATGCCTTGGCGATGCTTCATGGTAGTCCGCCGCAAGCTCCAACGCCCATCACATCACTATATAGTCTAAGGTTTTGCCTGAACATGACATGAACCAAAGTACTTCTAGACCGGCATATGTTAGCTCTATGGTGACCTTTGGGTACTATTTACAACAGAAACGAGCCCCATCAACGGGGAACTGCTTGCACCAACGGAGTAGTGATGCGTTTGTATCGTAATAACATATAGCCAAGATGATTCATCAATATTGTTTCATGTTTTAACATTAGATGACGCAACGAGTTTGTGGGCAGAAAGAAAAAAGCAAAGGCCAACATCGCAATGTACAGTCGGAGAGCGTGCACATCAAGCCGCTAGCCCCCAACCACTATGCCGGCGGGACTGCGGCCTGCACGAGATTGGAATGAACGTTCAAGATATGCCATTCGAGGTGGTACCGTACATATTCATATGATGAATGTGCTGAGGCAACTTAAAATGCGGATGTTTCTTGACTGTTTTATATTCATTGAATCAGCAAACAACTTTTTATCGGGATGGTGCACGTGCACATAATACCAGAGACACCTTCAGCCGGGTGACAAATGTAATTGTGTTTGAAATTTGCTTGCCCAGCTATCCGGACGATAATACGCATACATTTAGCTACGGAATCTGAGAGTCAGTAAAGTCTGCGCGGCTACATAAGTGATAATCCAACAACAGCACACACACGAAAAAAAAACCCGCAGTACTATGTGGTGCTACAAAAAGAGAGTCGTATAGCGGCGCCGTGCTTCACGGGACCTGCTTCTCGCTCGTTGTTGAGCGACGGACAATAACTACGCGGCGGAGGATTTGACGGGATGTGCTCCACTCCGTCGTCTGTTCGTCGTCGTTCTTCAGAATGTTCATATATGGTTTCAATCCAATGGCGACCATATCGTTCGCTTGCCATTCCTAGCATAGTGATAATCCATCACTAGCCGTCGGTGAGAGATGGGCGGGCCCTCATAGATAAGAATTGGCAGTTCCCTTCGCCGCTTGTGCTGGGACCGGCGGACAGTGAGCCCCTGCCGCCGCTACTTGAGTCGTCATCTCTGGCCTCATCGGACACTGTAGAATAACTAATGTAGGTTGAACTACTCTTTTCGCAAGTGTCGAGACACATTACTCGGGAGTGGCGAATGGCAGCGCCCTGCCCTTCCTTTTTGGCGGACTCGGACCGTTTCAAAAACATATGCATTCGCGCGATATCTGCGGAAGACCCCATCGGTTCGGCTGCAATAACGTGGCCGCCGTCGTCGATGGCAGCAGTTGCGTGTTCTCTGAAATGCCTGGACTCCTCCCCATGTTGACTCGATCGCTTGAGTGAGATATCATGTAACGCGACGCCGTCGTAGAAAGTAGGCGACGACGACGGTGAATCGTGCAGGGACACACCGTCGAAAAAAGTAGGTGTCGCTGAATTTGAGGAGTCGTCGGACCCAGCCATACTGACATCTAGGGAGGACAAAGTAGGGGAAGACAGTCCACAATGCGATGGCAGGGGCGGAAGCAGAACCCTCAGTGATGCGTCGAGGAAGCGGCGTCCGCTGCGCCTGCACGCATTCTCGGTGCTTGACACATACTATTAATGGATGTATGTGGGCGACTCGAGTTACCGTTGAGCGACGATCGCTGATGCCAAATAACACTATTCAATTTGCGAGTTTATATTGAACTTTTGGAGCACGATGATTATGGGCGTCTATCTGCGGACAGCTGCAGTTCCCCGCAGTATATATAGTTGCCTCGAGTCTGGGCGGGGTGCACACACTGAACATCGCGGAAGAGGTTTCGAGCCCGGCGCAGCTCGGAAGAGGCCTTCGGGCCTGGCGCAGCTCATATGCAAATATAGGAAAACGCGTACAATACAGGTGCGCTTACTTACATCAGGTCGCGCCGTGCACAGCCTCAAGTATGGGACAACGTCGTATATACTATATTGGGTCGACCTCTTTCTCCTTACATGTGCCGGCGCACGAAAACATCGAGTACGGGTTTGGGATAGCGTATGGGTATACCTATCTATCTAACTAATTTATCCATGTGCTGGCGCAGCAATAATAAAAAGATATTGATTACAGACAAATATTTTTGAAGAACGATACTGATAATTTGCCCTGCCCATGTGTCGGTGGTGCTTCCGGTGAATTAACAGTAATCCTTAGAATTTATCTTAGGTTGTCTCCATCCATCCCACTGCTTTGTCTGAAGCTTTGTAGACATTTTTGAAGATCACAGGTAAGAGTACATTTCTCATCGGTACTCATCACAATACATTAGACTACATACACATACATGCACAATAAATGAACGATGAACTTCGATGGAGCGGAGCTAGTAAGGCAGCGTTAGCCGCACAAAACTGCTCACCACACCGATGTTCGGACGCAGCTATTGTTGGACGAATATTTTCCGTTGCTCGTTGCTCGATTGAACCGAAGGGAGCGTTGACTCTTACGCGGAGGTCGACTACTCGGGTTGCATAGTGAGAGGTTGCGTAGGTGAACGAGGGGAAGTGTCGCGTGACGCTCGGGAGCGCATGGGACGATGGTGCAAAATGACACCCTGCTCGACTACCATAGTAGATATTGATGTTCTTGCGAAGCCTAGATTAGATGAGCGCGAAAGCATAGAGTGCCAAGCTCGACGACAATATTGGCTTATAAGGCTAGGGCTAGCTAGAGTTGAAGTTTTGGAAAGTTCAACATGCCACGACATATTACCAAAGAGCGGGACAACGGTGACCGACTGCACGATAAGTCGTGAAAAAGCTTCAAAACCGCGAGTCCTCGACACTCATTGAAATGTTATGGCTCTCCATGCGAACATAATAACCGGAGGTTTATAAGCGAATGTCCCCCAACATGCCGCGACATGAGAAGAAATGGTTGTAATACATGGATGAGGAAATGTAGGATGAGCACCGCGCCTTGCCCCCCACCCTCCCCTTGTAAAACATGTCTAATAACAATAAGGGTGTCTTTTGGAATCGGGAACGGATAGTTACACGTAGGTCGTGCCGGCCCCACAAAGGGGCCGGCTGTGATGACTAGAGAAGTGAGAGGAGAGAGATGGCGGCCGGCGAAGGCACCGGCAGGGCCGGCCGACCGCTACTAATAGGGAATAGAGTACCGCTAATAGCATAACACTAAGTACTATGATGACAAATAACTACCTCGTAGAGAAACACTAGGCAACGGGATGCTAGTGCTAACACCCCCCCTCATTCTATCTTGCGTTGAGGGAGGTGCCATCTTGGTCGAAGGTGTAGTGCTTGTAGCGTGTGTCCCCGGCCGGGTAGGTGTACCGACATGCGTTCACATAAACGTGCCGCTACGGGCGAGTTACCGATATGAAGCGGTTCCAAATGTAATGCGTAATGTACTAGTCTGACATGTAGCGGGAAAAACAGTCCCCGGGCGAATTAGCCGACGCATGAGAGCGACCGGCGAGGTGGAAGCAAAGCCAACAATGCCGTTTGGAGCGTGTAGGCACGCAAAGTCATAGACGGGCGCTCGTGTTGACTCCCCCCTTTCGCCGTGGGAAAGTTAAGTTCCTCGCTAAGTTAGGTGAGCGTTGCGGCGTTGCCTCGGGGAAAAACAATAATAGTACTAATTAAAGTACGCACGGGCCGAAGTTTCGCGGGTCGATCTTAAATAGCCAGATCCGGTCAAGAGCATCGGTAGGCTAAAGGCTAGGTGAGACTCAAAAGCTGGGCGGGGCGAGCGTGGCGCCGGGCGCTTCACACACGTTCTTTTCCTTTATACGTGGGAGATGGTAGGACAGTCGCGGGCAACCAGCTCGAAGGCGAAGCGTGGTGTCGGTTGGACGATGAATTACCAGCGTGACGCCGAACGCTTTACACACTCTCTACTCTTTTTCACGTGGGAGTAGGTAGGACTAGCGTGGCGCCGAGCGCTTTACACACGCTCTTCTCTAGTGGAACTTGGTGGAGGGCCCATAACATGTCGGAATCGGAAACGGATATTTCCACGTAGGTCGTGCCGGCCCCACAAGGGGGCCGGCTGTGGTGACTAGAGAAATGAGAGGAGAGAGATGGCGGCCGGCGAAGGCACCGGCAGGGCCGGCCGACCGCTACTAATAGAGAATAGAGTACCGCTAATAGCATAACACTAAGTACTATGATGACAAATAACTACCTCGTACGTAAGCACTAGGCAACGGTATGCTAGTGCTAACAGTGTCCCAATTAATTGCGTCGTTTTAGTAGGCACCATATTCTCGGGGAAAAATACGCGGGGGGGGGGGGTATATACAGTATTTGTATTTCAATTATGTATAATATGTGCTTACTTTTGTAGTACATTACCCCAATATAGGGTATGTGGTATATCATATCATGTTTAGGGTAGCCTTACACCCTAAATCTAAGTGTGTAAGGCCATCTGCGAAGAAACGTGTAAGACTTTTGATAGAGAGGCAGCTTTGCGCACTAGGGCACAACTTAGCCAATAACAGGATGCAGTGACCGTTGGCAGTTGAACAACATCATCGAATTTTGATATCTTCATGGTACGGTGGCCGGTGCCAATGTAAAGTGGGGTTTTAGTGATGAGTGACCATGTCTACGGATGGGTCCGGATGATAGCATACGCACGAGACGCACTTCGCCAAGGACACTATCGTCCTAAGAAATCAGATATCCGCTACCTTCACTCGCACGAGTACTTTGCGCTTGTTGAGTGGCGTCGCTTTCATGGAAGAACCGGAGGGTGGGTGCACATGAAGACCCAAGAGGGATGGTTACATCTGCCATGCTATCCAAATACCATAGTCGCCATGGTCACAAGTGTATTGGCTCAAAAGAATGACGAATATCCTCTCTTGTGCTGATTTGTATTTTTTACGTTATGGACTGCTAAAAAGTCTTTTTAAATGCTTTTTTCAGAATGTTACCCCGGAGACCCAGAAATGTGCTTCGCTGGCTGTGATGACCTCAGATTATGGAGTGGCCAATCCCGGCCAACATGGTTTGGACTTTGACACCATTGGCCTACGTTGGGGGTCTGAAGACTTTTACTATAGTCAATCTTGTCAAGCCTACGGTGCGAGACGTGTCAGGGGCTTTGGAGAATTATCGTTGGGCTTGGTTCCTCTCCGATAAATTGCTCGCTACAAGCAGGGGTCTTGTGACCCTAGAGATGAACTTCAAACTTCTGACTTGGAACAAGGGCATGAAGCACCTATGCTAGGCCGATGTTTGGAAAATAGAAATGAGAAATGATTTATATCAATTCATGAATTTGGCCGGCTGCTGTCTCTTGGGAACAAAGTGATGAGCATTTCTTGTTCTATTGGAAGCCGTCATGCCGAGCCGAGTCATGCCGGGGAGCGGCTTGTGGTTCCCAATGTAACGGCCCCACGCGCTTCTAAGCGTCCACTGTTCACAAAGGTATATAGATAAATGTTATGAATCCTTCCGAAAAGTAAGATGCCGTCATGCGGCAAATCTTGGACCGGGCCTCTCTTTCTAGGCTAGTGATTGACATTGTCTGCGGTACATAAACAATTGCTGTGGTTCTCACGCATTACTACGTGCTTTATTAACTACCAGTTGTTTATTAGACACTCCAAAAAAACTGAGAGTGGAAGTATGAAATGAAATGATTTATAACAACGTTATACGGCTGCTGTCCTATGGCCTTCTTGCATAAACCATATAGAGGGAGACTAGGATGCCAAAAGTTAGGTCGGCTCCCTATTCCTAGATACGCCCAAGGACTAAGTCAGTAAAACCGTTTGGGGGAGTGTAATCAACTTCCGGCTATACCGGGAGATGGAATACACTATATTACATACTACTCAGCGGAAAAGTCCCGGTTTAAAATCCACAGAACCCCCCTTTGAAAAGCCTACGGTTAGTCTAGCGCTAACTCGGATCGCCGTGAATGATAGTGTGTTTCCTTCGTTTCTACAACTATTTTTTGACACCTCCACTAGAATATAGCGGCTAAGGCATTTGAACATGTCCCACCGTTGTATTTCTCCTAAAGCCTACGTCGAAGCGCGGGCGACCCCTGCTTAGTGGGTCGTGGAGGGGGCTTGGCGGGGTTGTGGATCGGCGTGTGGTTTGGGGGAATTGTCTTTTTCCGTAACGAGGAGAGTGGGGCGAGGTTGAGGACCGGGTTTGTTCAGACCAAATGGGAGGGAAGGGGTTAAAAACGCCGGGCCGGGTCGGGAAGAGTGGAAGCATATTTCACTTTACATTATATTTCATCGCCTTATTTTTCATCCCTTTTCCGATACTCCGCCGCTTGTCACGTAGGTCACAGTTGCAATAAGGGCTCATTATTCACAAATTCGGGACACTATCCACGTTTTGCGGGCGGAGAAAAGCCCGCGACATTTTGAAGTCAACACCGCACGGATCGCAAGCTTGTCTTACTGCAACGAGAGAATATGATTATTCACAAAGCAAGAGTTGGGTATCCATGAAAATGTTAACACGATAACCGCGGTAGAAAATGTGGCGAGCAGTGGGAAGGACGAGGGAGGGGGTGCGGAAGTGAGGAGGCCACTTAGATCTTGAAATCGATATAGTGAATACATGTCTTATGGTATATGAGTATGATTATGATTTATATGTAAGCTTGTCTTCGAGTACGTATTTAAAGTAGATTTATACCTCCCTTGCCACTGATGAACGCCTTTAATGCAATGTATACAAGTTTCTAGATGAAAAAAGAACACCCATGAAAAGGCCAAAAATGCCGATTTGGGTTTTATACAAAAAAGTTAACACCGCATCTCCTTTGCAAGTAACCGACCCCCAGTTAATATGATCGTTGTGTATGGTCATGGGTCTAAAATCCCCCTCCCCTCTCCATTTTATGCTTACATTTGGCATACAACACTCTTGTGCACGCAACCATGCATTACTTCTATACAAGCAAAGTTGCGGGAGTGGCATGTTATTACAACCAATAGGACAGTAGTGTTGATGTACTAGATTATCCATGCTTAATGTACAATGCTCACCCCTCTCCATGTTGTGCTTACATATATTTCATAATATTACACCCGTATGCACACATCTATGCATTGCCCAGGTGAAAAAGTAGTTGTGAGAGTGACACTGTTTTTACAAGTCAATAGACCAAATAGAATGAAATATTGTTCCGCAAAGTACTATAAGATAAATACAAATACATGAAAGGAGGGTTAACGTGAGGGGGGGAGGGGGGGCTGAGACAATTCATTTCACCCGAACGACTTATTGCAGGATGCCCTAAAATTGCAAATGTAATACTCCTTGACCGCGGTGTCCCCCCACCTTGGCCCCCAAAGTCAAAAACCAAGTGGGCCGCTCGCGCTGACTCGCCCAAATCTTAGCACCTTGAATATAATACGCATTCCCGAGTCCTAGTAAGTGCTTCAGTAAAGGAGCTTAAACCACGGAGGTCGGCATCGCAGCGGCCTCAAAATTTGTCAAGAGGGGGAGGGTACAAGTTTGACGAGTGCAAAAGTACATTGGAGGACATTGTACATGTACTCGTTACTAATTCCAATTCGTGCTTTTCCATCGGAAGGGCGTACAACGTGGGTACGTCGAGACTGCAAATTAGCAAGGTATCTGATGCGTGATGTACTACAATAACCTCCCGGTACGTACATGTACGCACAATAAAACTAACTAGTGAGATGACGCGCCAAGCGAGGTTTCCAATGCAAAATGAGTTTCCCTAGATATGACGAGCCGCGTCGTGAGTCTGTTGATGACGGTTGGAAAGCCCTAGCACCGGGCACGAGGAGCAAGCGAGAGCATGTTCATGCTAGCTAGGCGGAAGCTATTTAAGCCTAGTGATGTAGAGGGAGGTGATATAACCTTTTAACAATATCTTTGTTTGATTACAATCTTGTGTTAAATAGCTATAGTCAAACATCTTCTCATCTCTCCCTCCATTGGCACTTCCACCTAGAGAGACAATAGCGACATGCAAAGTATAACATAATTGTGTCTGCAACCAGCATTCAGAAGGCGAACTGTAACATAGGGTCGCCGGCCGGAATTTTACTTTCTATTGATATCTCCTTACCTGGTTTGTTCAAGATTGCCCTTAGTAGGTAGCAGCCGTACAGCGCCGAGCCGTTCATGTTGTTAGAAAATTAGTTTCGTTTTTAATTTCAATTGCGTGTTTCTTGTAAGCAATTTCTCGCCCTCTTGGTTTCCCCCTTTTTCCTTGATGTCCATCAAGTTCCTGTACTATAGTCTAGCAATTCACAAGAATCGTATATCGCATTTCAATGCCGGTTCTGCTAAGGTGAACGACTTTGCTATCATCCGCAAAAAATGATATGTGGAGTTGCTACAATCGTATCGCTATATTCAAGCAACATTTATTACAGATTTCTTGCAAGAAAAAAAGTGGAGACCACCGATAAGAATAAAATAAAAGCAGGAAAAAAGAGGGGAAAATCCCGCAGGCCCAAGCCCGAGGAACTGAAGGGGCATCCCATTATGCCACAGCATCAGCACTGCCCCCCTGCTACCTTACTTGCAAGTAGTCACAATATTCACATGTATGATCGAACTTATTCCTCAAGGTACCCGCACATGTGCATACACCGGTACCCATGTGCGGCAACATCGCATAACGCTATCCGTTATTCTCTCCGCATGCACCGCTCCATGTGCACTACTGGTAGACTGAATCCGCTGTCAGCAATACATGCCATGCCGTGTGCCTGACACGGGCACGTGTACCTCAAGTGGTGCTGCTCTATCTGTAGCGAACTCACACGTCTCGACGACCCCGGCTTGTATCTATCTTTCCACATTGGAAGGATTGTCACTCCACCGTATAATATAGTCGGATTTAGTCGATGAGCATATGTGGATATAAAAACTAATCCATCCACGTTTTTCCCTGCCCGTGTTTCTATGGCGCTTCTCGTAATATAATCCTCAAGCCTACCCGGGAGCATGATCGATGTTGAGTTGAGGTTTGTTTTGAACTTCTGCTCTCAGTCATGCTTGCAAAACGCCGCCTGTAGAGGGTGTCGGTGCGGATTCCCTGCCAGTCCCATATGCCGGGGGCGCAAAAAAAAAAAAAAAACAACAATCCTCAAGCCCTTTATTTAATTTTTCGCGGATGGTGGCAATAAAGCCCATATGTACGAGTAGCTTGTAGTTATGCCCGTAGTCGTTATTTGTGTTTTCGCGTAATCACAAAAAATGCTCCTGTACCCATGGTAGCGATGCGCAGTAGTTAAGGAAGCATCCCCATCCCTATCCCATCAGCAGTATCCCAACTATAAACCATATTTTGGTCAGATTGATTTGAATCTAGAGGTTTGCATATCCAATATCATGTGTACGGGACAGTAACTCCAGCGGTTACTGTTACCGTTAATATCGGCGCGTCTCACCTGCAGGGCAACCACCTTGCCCGAGCAGTTAGACGCAGCCAACGACCAACGACTTCCCCAACGGTCAGCTCTAGCTAGCCCGTGCCTTATAAGCCGTAGCTAGCCACGAGCCTAGGCACTCTCTGCTTTCGCGCTCAGCCAATCTAGGCTTCGCGCGAATGCAGTCTCGACTCTAGTAGTCGAGCAGGGTGTCAGTTTTACCTTTTCGTCCCATGCGCACTCGAGCGTCACGCGACACTTCCCCTCGTTCAGCTACGCAGTTCCCCACTATGCAGCCCGAGCAGTCTACATCCGCCGCAGCGGCCGACCCTCACGCTACCACACTCGAACAACGCACAGCCGAACAGATTCGTACGGCGGTTTTGGAATCGGAACAACGCATTACTGAGCAGTTTTTGGCGGCTAACGCTGCCTTACTCGCTCAGCTTCGACAGCCGACAGCCACACCCGCTACTACTGATCAACAGCAGTCCATTCCCACCGACGCGACCACAGCGACGGAGGGTGGCAAGGAGGCCCCTGTGCCACCTATCGACTTGCTTGACGACGAACCCGACCCCTCCGCGGCCGAATTCGTCGACTTCACCTACTACGGCGAAGTCATCCCACCCGGCCTCGAACGTCCCCCTCGCGACGTCGACGAGCCACGTCTGTGGACACTCACGGACGACACCGCCCGCTCACTAAGCGACAAACGCACCCAGGCAGCCTACGACGAGTACCTACACATCGGGTGCTATGCCTTCTTCGACAGCTGCGCCAACGCGGCAATCGGCGAGGCTCTGGACACGCTGTCGCACGGCACACCTCTACCGCCAGAGCAGGCGGAAGCGATTACCCTCATCCGAGCGGGTCATCGCACCCACATGGCGACGGAGGAGGCCGCCCGTACTAGATTGGGCTTCCTCCGCCTCACCAAGGGCGGACAAACGAGCACAGATGCGGACCGCGTCTTTGCCGAACTGGCCCACGAGCGCTTCTGCCGACCGCGCCCTGCCGCGGTCTCCGGCACATTGGATGCGCTTCGCCAAGCGTTCGTCGACCGCACGCTGGAAGTCAGCCTACACGCCGCCAGCAAGGCCGCCGCCGGAGCTGCCTTCGCGAAAGTCACACCGGACAAGCCTCCCGGCCCCGATGCGCGAGCCCGCAAAGCCGCCGCCGACAAACGCAAGGCCGCTGCAGCAGCAGCAGCCGCAGCCCGCGCCACCCCCGCCCCGAAGCCGACCGACCCGGCTAAAACCTCGACCAAGAAATGACGGTGTGGCCCGCCGCTCCGATTCCTGCTCCCCGACGTCTTCCTTCATGCGCCACCGCGTGCGTCGAAGATGGCGGGAGTGGGAGCGCATCGGAGCGAGCGGCCAAGTCCTAAACTGGATCCGCCATGGCGTTCGCGTAAAGTTCAAGCAAGGTCTACGCCCCAAGCCCTTCAACCACGGCATCTCTATGCTCGACGCGACGCCGGCCCAACTCGAGTTTCTAAACTCGGAGCTCCCCCGCTTCGAGGCTTGCGGAGCTTGGGAGCGAGCGGACAACCCTCGCTACGTTTCCCGGATGTTTTTAGTTCCAAAACCCGGGTGCAACCAATGGCGTTTGATTATCGACCTTCGAGAACTCAACCGTTATTGCTCGACCTTCACCATGACGTGCGAGACGCTCAAGCACCTACGTCACCTCTCGCGGCCGGGCGACTACTTCGTCTCCCTCGACCTTGCCGACGGGTACTACACCCTTGGCATCCGGGAGGAAGACCGCGACTTCTTCACGGTCAACTACCGCGGCACGCTATGGCGCCTAGCATGCCTCCCCATGGGTTGGTCGGGGTCGGCTTACTACTTTTGCAAGCTAACTCAAGTGTTCACAAACCACCTTCGTCGCCCCCCGCCACCGGTGCCAACGGCCACTTCCCCTCACAGTCGCCGCCCCACCAAGCGCTTCCTCCGAAACACGCGGTGGCGGGGAATTCGACTCCTACCCTACATGGACGACTTCCTTTTCCTCGCCGACTCCTACGAGGACGCCCTCCTACTGCGACAGCGCGTTCAAGCCCTACTCGACAGCCTCGGCCTCGAACGCAACCCCAAGAAGGGCGTTTGGACACCTACCCAAGTAGGCGACCATTTAGGCTTAACGGTGGACCTCCATCACGGCATGTTTCGCGCCCCCCCCGCAAAGCTTCAACAGCTCGCGCAACAAGCTTCATCCCTCCTCGGCCGAGCTGCGTCAAACGCCCGGTGGCTACCCACTCGCCAACTTGCGGCTTTCGCCGGAAAGGCGCAGTTCCTCTACCTCGCCATCGCCCCCGCGCGCTTCTTTTTGCGCGAGCTACACAACGTGTTAGCCACACGGGTTGGGTGGGGCGGACGCGTCCGCCTCACCCACCAACTACGCCGAGACCTCGAGTGGTGGCGCACGGTCCCCACTCAACACAACGGGCGGTCCATCTACAAGCCTATCGAGACCGCCTACCTCCACGCCGACTCGAGCGACTACGGTTGGGGGGCCGTTCTCAACGAGAACTCCAACTATCAAGCCCGAGGCTTTTGGAGCGCTACCGACCGCCAACAACACATTACGTGGAAGGAACTTCGTGCGGTGCGACACGCGGTGGAATCTTTTCTACCCCAACTCCGAGGCCGACAAGTCCTCCTACACGAGGACAACACGGCGGTGGTCGCCGCCCTCACCAAGCTCACCTCGCGCTCGCCCGCCATGATGGCCGAACTCCGTCGCCTATGGTACCTCCTCGACAGCAACGACATCAACATCCGGCCGCGCTACATCCGCTCGGCGGCCAACATATGGGCCGACGCGCTAAGCCGGGAGTTGGACTACGAAGACTGGCAGCTCAACCCTCGTGTTTTCGCCTACCTTCAACGCCGGTGGGGGCCGCACACTATCGACCGTTTCGCCTCGATGCTCAACACGCAGCTACCACGCTTCAATGCCCGCTGGCGCGACCCCCTATGCGAAGACATCGACTGCCTACACCTCCCCGACGCGGCGTGGAAGTGCGAGAACAACTACTGCAACCCCCCTTGGTCTGCCCTACCGGCGCTGGCAGCAAAACTCGAACAAGCTCAAGCAGCGGCAACCGTTGTCGCCCCCTACTGGCGAAACAAAACGTGGTACCACGCGTTCGCACGCTTGGCCACCGAGACCGTGCACTTCCCAGCGTCCCGCGACCTGTTCTTTCCAGGCAGGCTGGGCAAGCACGAAGGGGTCGGGCCACCCGCGTGGAGCATCGTGGCCTTTCGGCTAACACCCCCTCTTGGCTCTACACGCGACGCGGTGCGATTGGCCGAGCGATATGCCCGGACCGATTAAAAACGCCTGTACAGCTCGTTCCCCCTCTGCGTACAGGACCGCCGCGCTACGGCTTACGCCGGGAAGCAGCACAGTCGCCCTGGTCCACCGATTTAGCTGAAACTTTCCAAGACCTCCTAGGATCAGACAGACTCGGGGTTACGGCGGTTGCCCTACTCAGCAACTCGCTAGCGCCCTCGACGTACACGAGCTACCAGAGCGCAATCGGGCAATTTTTTATTTTCTGTGCAGAAGAAAACATCGCCCCGCTACAGGCCACACCCGCCACAATGGTCCGTTACACGGCCTGGCTGGCCCTACGCGGCACGGTCGCTGCAAGCTCGCTGCAACCCTACTTCTCCGCCATAAACAAGTTCTTCCGTGACCACCGGCGCCAACCTGTCGCCGTGGGCGAACTCTTGGCGGACGCCCGCCGTGGCCTCGAAATGCTACAGCACCGCCTGGTACCTACCACCGCTCGCCTCCCGCTACCCGCACAAGTCGCCCTGGACATCCTGCACTACGCCAACACCCTTCACGATACTTTCGCGTGGACCCCTGCTGCCTTCCCCCAGATGCAACGCTTCCGGGCCTGTTTAGCGGTGTGCGTCAATTACACGTTTTTCTGCCGCGCCGAAACCGGCGCCCGCTGCCAGACCGGCGACCTTGTGGTCGACAAGCCTTCGCAGCAAATCTGCCTCTACGTGCGGAAGTCTAAGGGGGACCAGCGCCGCGACGCCAGCGATAAACTGGTCATCGCGGTACCTGTAGCCGCTAACCCCGTCCTGGCGAACCTGATCAACTACTACACAGAACAACGCGCTATCTTCTGCACCAAATTCTACAGCAAGCCACCCCCGCTCGCCTTCTGGAGTTTCTCACCTTCAGAACCCTCTACCGATTGGGGTGCCGCGTCCACCATCTCCACCTGGCTCTCCCTCGCCCTCCTCGCAGTCAACTCGTCAGCGCCCGCCGGCTTTAAATGGACGTCGCACAGCCTACGGAAAGGCGCGGCGTCCGCTGCCAGCTGCATCGGCGCGCCCCTCCCCGTAATCAAATTTATGGGTGGCTGGGCCAAGAACAGCTCTGTGACTGAAGGAAAATATATTGACCCAACCATGACCCCAACACCTGCTGCTTGGCGGTTCTTCGGCTGGCTCACTCCGTCCCCCCCGCAACACTAATTCTGGCTGTGCAAGCCTTTGGCTTTAGGTTACTGGCAAAACGTGCCCTAGGGTAAATGGTCAGATTGATTTGAATCTAGAGGTTTGCATATCCAATATCATGTGTACGGGACAGTAACTCTAGCGGTTACTGTTACCGTTAATATCGGCGCGTCTCACCTGCAGGGCAACCACCTTGCCCGAGCAGTTAGACGCAGCCAACGACCAACGACTTCCCCAACGGTCAGCTCTAGCTAGCCCGTGCCTTATAAGCCGTAGCTAGCCACGAGCCTAGGCACTCTCTGCTTTCGCGCTCAGCCAATCTAGGCTTCGCGCGAACCCACCCACCCATCCCTATAATCCTGCTTTTTTTTCTGCGCCCCCGAGAGATATAGGACTGGCAGGGAACCCGCACCGACACCCTCTACATGCGGCGTTTTGCAAGCATTCCTGACATGCCTTATGTTAAACATAAGCTAGTCAAGAACACGCTCTTCTCTCACCATGTCAAGCACGACGATACCCAAGTACCATCCAATTGTAGGAGAGCCGAGAAGCAAGCAAAAAGCCGTCTTCCGGGGTGGTTACACCTCGCCTTAAAGCGGGTGTTGTCGGTGGGGTTTGTCGAATTAAGCCCATAAATTCCCATGAAATTGTCTAAACTACACACGTCGTTCTGAGCGCCAAGCTTGGGCATTGCTCAATCGCTCATACCAAACTGCATATCACTATGTGTTCCACACAACCCTATTTTGGGGGACCTTTTGGAGGGGGTTTGGAGGCGTGGGTGCTATGTTCAATGCGCGAGGTTTGGTTTGCGGGTGTGTGAATAGAGCACAAAAGTTCACGCCGCATGCACGGGTGATACTTTTGGAAAGCAAGCGAGCAAAAGCGCACATGACGCAGGTTTGGATAAACACTACACGTTGTAAACATGCGAGGGCGATTCGATTAGGGGAAGGGCGAGGTCCAACTTGGGCGTTAGGGACGCATCACGTTGACGGTGGTGTTTGGAATGCTTGGGTATGTGCTAGTGCCAACCACAACCTCCCCACGCGTGGCACGCGTCGGGAATTATGCTCGGAAATCAATATGAATGAAAAATTGGTAGACATATATCGACAAACCCCGCACAAATCGCCTCATGACTCATGAGGTGAGCCGAATTCGATGGGTATTGCTTGGCACTGCGGCTCATATTTGTCGGAATAATTCGTAAAGTAAGATAATTCGCACGATTTTTTGTGTGTGAGCGTTTGACCTGTGGAGAACATGCGCTCGACGCGCATTGATAATACGCGTCCAACAGCACTTGTTTAAGAACGTTTTGATAATATTAAAGTAAGTTTGATCGTTTGATCATTGTGGCCGAAAGCGGCTTGCCCTTGGGTTGTGCGCATATCGGTGGTAAATCTACATACTCGATGTCGCGCGTTTCTCCCACAGCGGCATGCCCAACACCTCCTTCTTCCGTAACCTATGCATTACATTTGTGCGACCGCCGCATAAGCATTCATATTGCGGCATTGTGCGCCCGTTACTCTTTTTGTGTAGCCGTCACGGCGATAGTTTGAAAGAGCGTGCCGCGCGGGTGCGGGCGCAATAACCCCGAGTACACAAGCCCGGCAGTGCTCGAATTCGGCCCCGGTAGCTGTCGGCGCATTCCATCTCGGGCGCTAAAGCATAGCCTAGGATTTCAGGAGATTTGTCAATATAAATTGACGCATGGTTACATTTTTTACTTGCGACAGTGCAAATTATTGTCTGGACTTTTGTAAGGGAGTAACTTACCTAATCCAATCGAGCTGATGATAATGGGACACACCGATAGACACACCCACCCACCCACCCACACACCCACACACACACACACACACACACACACACACACACACACACACACACACACGGAGATAGAGAGATATTTAAGCAAATTGATGTAGCTGGCATTTGTTTTGTGCCAGTTCATTATTGTTCCGTTCGATATTCTCGCCGCATTGGAAATGATATGCTGGAATATATACTTGCACAATCATAGCGATGGTCGCTATGACACGGTGTCATAATCATGACTAATCGACGACCATTGCACTACATATTTGCACCCACCACCATCCATATCGCGCTAGGACCTTTGCGTCGGTTATGGAGACTTTGAGAAAGAAATTTCTCGAGGCGCGTTTTATAAAATAAGATGCTAGTTCGTAGATAGCGAGGGGGGGGGAGGCGGTGGAAGGGCGTCTATAGAAAGGTGAGGTGGGCATGAGGGGGGCGTCCTTCTACCCAGCTTGAAGGACGACGCGTATTGGAGGTACCAAAGGCGGGGTGGTCAACATGTATGTGACGAAGAGGGTTCTAAAGCGCTTGAGCTTGTCGATTGTAATTTGCGATAGGGAGATAGCGCGGACAACGGGCACGGAGAGGCGAGCCGAGCCTCCTAGCATTATTAATTCGTGCGCGTCGAGAGTATGAGGCAAAAATAATGGTTTGTTTCTTTTGGCAGTGTGAAGATGACACGGTCATGGGACGTTATAAGGGGGGGTACTCGAGGCCGATGCGGCTTCCGCCACTGCTTCGATGGCCAGGTCGGAGCGGTTGAGCGCAGCCGTGGTATGAGGGACCGAGTTATTGGGAACGATTCCGCCGTCATCCGGTGTTGGGGGACAGTAGTGGGCTCGAAATAATGGAGGTTTGATGGGGTTGAACATAAGGTGGGCTGTGGTTTTTTATCGACGTTACCATAAAGGAGGGAGGATGGGGAGGTGAGGCGTCGGACAGAATTGCGGTTGTGGGCAGAGGTAAAGCCCTCCGGGCCCATGGTAAGGTATCCTATCGGCGCCTGCCGGCGCAGCGATAACGCCGGCCCTGGAGTGGGAGTGCACTCGAAGGCTTACCGGCACACACCTTCCCCTCCACGTGGTGGGCATTGGTAACCATGTAGCCGTGCCATGCATGCTTGGTATTATAGGGATCTAAGAAAAGTCCGGCAGTGCGATTCACGTGATCAACACGTGTTGGGAAGCCCCGGTATGGAGGGCTTTTAAAAATAGCATATTGAGTACACAGGTTGCGCCAAGATATCCCGCTCGGTTCGTCCGATATTTCTATTCAAGGCAAGATACCCCACGAAATAACACTGTCTTGCTCAAGGAATAGAACCAATATCTCATGAGTGTTTTAGGCTGTGAGGAGGATACGGTAAGATTTGCGGCGAAATACGGGTGTTAAAGCTCATGGCAGAGAACTGGGAAGCACCGCAATGGAGGGGAGCATGCTGCACGACGGCTAGCCATGTGGATGTCGAATCTCCCACGGGGGTGAGACACGACGCGAGGCACGCCGGAGGAAAGTTGCAGCCGGAGGAGCGGCACTACTGCCAAGCCGCGGCGGTCATCATGATCGGCCGCCGCAGGAAAACCTTGGTACGAAGGGGTTCGGTTGTAATATCAGTAACTATCATCTTTTGAGGACGGCGACACAATCATTGTTTTTGATCGTCTCCTTCCCTAGTCGGTACCTAATCATCGACGGGTAATAGTGCGTTAGACATTGTGCTAAGGGTTGTCGCGACGGCACACAACTCGTGAAGGCCGCCCCATGGCGTCGTATACCATTGGAGGCATGTAACGGCGGATCCAACGCGCCCGATCGGACATGTGTTGGAAACGATGGACCGGTTACAAGAAAAAAATATGGCGCCGCGGCAGGAGCTTAATACCTAGGCGTACGGCTTCGACTAGAGGATTTACATGTATCTCAGGCGAGGGTGGACGCATGTCTAGTCGATACCGTCGAAGACTTGGGTGAGGGTTTTTTGCATGGTTTTCCTCCCTTGCTCCGGCACGGTCGGAGTCGCACATGCGAGGAAGTCATGTAGGCACCCTACTCGACAAGTGCAAGCTGACAAGCTAGGCTGATTAGCGCCTTGCTTGCGCTGTGGGAGCGAGCCGCGTAAATGAAAATAGCGACACATACTTGTTTTATTTGCATATAGTTGTAGCGATCGACATTGTCATACATGTTTGATAATGTGTTGTTACTGCCGACGGAGACTTTGGAAGAGGTGGATCACAGCGCAAACACAAAGCCTAAGAGGCCTAGATGGCTGTTCGGGTAAGACTAGAGGCGCGCCGCGGCATTCGGTATTGCTGCATATCCCGCTACGTTCTGTCGTGAGGGTGATCTCGGGGGTGTAAGCGAAGAAGATGCCGATGTCTACAACTTTAAGCTTGAGGAGCTAGTTGGTAAGACGTGGCTAACCGGACGGTATGGCTAGGTGATAGTTGCTGGAGTGAGTGATCGCTTTATCCAAGCCCCTCGGCTGCGGGTAGAAGAAAGCGCTTGAACAGGGATGTTTTTACCATTCGGCAGTCTAGCCAGCACATGTAAAAGTTATGTCGATTGTGAGAGAGACGCCATCTTTTCCGCCTTAGAGAGTACGTTAGGGATCAGCCATGGATGCATCGTCGATAGTAACATCATCACCCGTTGATGGTGACATCGATGTGCTATGTTTTGACATCGACATGGACATGATGATAAGAGTGCCAATATCAATGCCATCAATAATCATAACATTTAGAAGTTATCAATTCTCAACGTCCATCAATGCGTTGACATAACGTCCAAAATATCGATACATCGGCAATAATATCGATTTCGTGTGCCATCGATGCCAACAACCCCAAATATCGACACCATTAATATTGACAATCCTAAATGTCAATACCATGGAAATCGACATGTCAAAATATCACTACCATCAATATCGACAAAAATCATTAGATCCCTAGCCTTGTCATAGAGGGGCGGTGCTTGAGACGGCGAAGTGTGCGAATCGATGAACCGATAGGGAAGGCTATAGCAAATACTCGGTTCGTAGTGGCGTCGAAAGGGAAGTGATGATGTGTCGCGCCAAGATTGAGTCCGTCCTATACACAGAAAAACCAAGCGTGGCGCGTGGTCATTTTTGTACGTTTCTAGTCCTACTAATTCGATTTATAGTAGCGTTTTAATTTTGCCGTCATGGACGGCAACGTGGTCACGACCGCAAGACCACGCTAAGGCTAGGGCTCAGCCATCGATACATCGCCTATAGTAGCATCATCACCCGCTAATGGTGCCATCCATGTGATAGGTTGCGACCTCGATATCGACAATATTATGGCAGTAGTGCTAGTATCAATACAATCAATTATCAAAAGAATTGGAAAATATTGAGTGTCAAAGCCCGAGAATGTATCGATATATTGTCCCAAATATCGATATATCGGTGATAATATGACACTAAATTGCCATCGATGTCAACATCCAAAAATATCCACGCCATCAACATCGACAATCCAAGATATCAATACAATCAACATCGACGTTTCAAGATATCATTACAATCAACATCGACAACATTCACTTGGTCCCTAGCCTTAGACCACGCGTGGTTGCTTGGTCTTGACATGTTCGAGCAACGCGCATCTAGCGAAAGCGACTAGCTAGTATATGCCATGAGGGCTCGCAGGCATGCGATGGCGAAAGAATCCTACCATGAGTGCTAGCATTTTATTATTGGCGTTTGCTTCTTACCATATATATACCCACACGGTGCCAAGTGTCGCGCGCACCCCCTCAATTCAATCACGAGAGCGCGCCTTCCCACCCGCACACTTTAATGCCGTACTCTATGACTTTCAGCCTTTGTCCGTCTAAGTATACACCCAACATCTGTCCATGCATATGTGAAGGGTAGGGATCAAGTGGAAATTGTCGATCTTGATGGTAGTCAAATCTTGAAACGTCGATGTTTGTGGTATTGATATTTCGGATTGATAATTGGGATGTTGACATCGATGGAACATGAAGCCGATATTATTTCCAATGTATCGATACTTGGGGCGATACACCTGCACATTGGACTTTGATAATCTACATCTTCAAAATACTGTGATAGTTGATGGCATTGATGCTAAGCCAAGGAGCACGGGCGGGGGGCCTATTGGGCATGAGGAGCGGCTGACAGGTAGTGTAAGCATCTTATAGCGGAGGTCGATGGCCTTCGAAGCTTGCGCATATCCGGGTGTGAGATATTATGGCGGGAGGTCTCAAAGTTCCTAAACGTGGGTTGTAACTTGTCATACTACAAATGGCACCGCAACACGCCAGCACGAGGCGTGAAATGGGCAACGCCGTGAATGTAAGAAATCGAGTGCGCAAATGGTTGGGCGCATATTGATAAAGCAATTGTTTGGGTACAACTTGCCGAGACCTTGCCCCGCGCGATTCCAATCGTGACAGAGCACATGCAAAATAGGCGACCCCATGGCCGCATAAACCACAAGGGGAGGGTACGTGCGGTATAGCACGGTGTGGAAGGTGGGGGTTCATCTTGGGCCGTCACACGCCTAACTACCAAGATCGGGCGTGTGGAGTACCGATCTACTCACCGATCTACTCACCGATCTACTCACCAAGGGATGCTTTCTGCCCAGATTGGCTACGCCTGCAAGCTACGCTTACGTGTCATGCGTTAGGGCTGTCTAACCGTCGTCATCTGTCCCGAGACGCGGCCTGCCTAGCATTGGGTTTCACGACGCGGCTCCTTCTGCATCGAAGAATTCGCTCTGGCGCGTCATCTGGCTAGTTATATTAATTATGCATTTTTGTACGTACCGGGAGGTAGTGGTCGTACTGTAGCAGCAGCACCCTTTATGAATATTGCAGTAGCGACGTACCCACGTGTCAGTCCGTCCGATGGAAAAGCAGAAATTGGAATCTGTAACGAGTACCTGTACAATGTCATGCAATGTACTGTTGCAGGACTGTACTCGTCACACTCGTGCCCTCCCCCTCTTGACACATCAATGAGGCCGCCGCGAGGCAGACCTCCGTCGTCTAAGCTCCTTTATTGAAGCAGTTACTGGGACTCAGGAATGCGCGCTGGGTGAGCGTGCATGAAGTCAATGTACGCCTGAGTCTTGGCAAACTTGTGCCATTGAGGCGTCTCCAAGAAATCGTGTAACGTTGTAGTCCGGTGTACTTCGTTCAACCGGTGCTAGACAGGTGGAATGTCGTCATCTCTGAAGTGCGTCATAAAGAGCATATATATTTGCCTCGTCGTCCAGGTAGCGACTTGATGCACACAACAGAGATGTGTGAGACATCAAACTCTTCGTCGTCTCCTTCAGGTACAGTCACCGGGACACCTGGTCGAAGTGGAGCGGTAGAGCAGGGTCGTAGGTTGTTAACATGGAACACATTATGTAAGCGTACTGTCGCTGGAAGTTTTAATCTGTAACTGTGTTTCCCAATTTGCTCCTCCACTGAAAAAGGGCCAAGCTGTCTGTCTCTGAGTTTCCGGTTCGGTTGTCCTCGCAGAAAAAGGTTTGCTGTGACGACTGACACCTTGTCTCCTTTAGCGAATTGAGGTGTTGTAGACGGTTCTCTGCGTGCTTGCATCTCATCCTTGTGTAGTTGTAGCACTGAGCGTACCAGGGTGTGTACCTCTTGTAACAATCTCAACCGTTCTGTTGCGTCTTGCGAAACTGGAATCGACGGTCGCATGTTGAAAAGAAGGTCAGGAGGCTCCTCAGGAGAGAATCCAAAGTTAGCCTCGAACGGTGTGTGCTCAATTCCGAGTGCACGCGAAGCGTTGTACGCGAATTCCACTTGCGGTAGTAGTGTCGTCCAATCAGAGCCATCATAGCAACAGAAGCAACGAAGAAGCTGCTGAAACGTGTTGTTCACGCGCTCTGTCAACCCGTCCGTTTTTGGATATCGGCTGGAAGACATGTTCAGACGCGTTCCGAGGCGTCTCCAAAGTGTATGCCAGAAGGCATTGACGGATTTCGGGTCGCGGTCGCTAATCAACACACGGGGCAGTCCATGTAAACGGTAGACTCCATGTGAAAACAAAGTTGCAGTTTCTTCGGCAGTAATCGACTATGTACATGGCAGAAAATGGGCCATTCGAGTTAGATGGTCTACCACAATCAGCACACTATTAAAGCCATTGCTCTCAGGCAAGTGTGTCAGGTAGTCAAGACCAACTGTGTGCCACGGTCTGGGTGGAGCAGGTAATGGGTAAAGAGTCGCAGCCATCTGCGGTCGATTCTTTGCTCGTCGACACACGACGCAGCGCTCACAAAAGTCTTTCACGTCTTGGCGAATTCGTTTCCACCAGAATCTGTCGAGTGCTTTAGCAAGGGTGCTAGCAACTCCTCCGTGATTAGCTGACGAACTTTCGTGCAACTCTGTGATCACTCTCAGTCGGAGCTCAGAGTTCTGTGGTATACAGAGGCGATTGAGGCGCCAAAAGTATCCGTCTCTGGCTTCAATCCGGCTGTCTTTCGTCCACTCACCCTCGTCCCCATAAAACGAGTCTTGTGAGAACCCCTCGCGAATGAAATCAGCGAACTCAGGGCTCAGCTGCAGCGCGTTAACAGTCAGTAAATTTAACTGCGCGTCTTCAAACAGCACTTGGGACTTCCGTCGTAATTCTCGATCTGCCGGAACCTCGCCATCCCAAAATAAGGGTACTGTGGCCTAAGGTACGAAGTCTGGTCGCCGGCTTAACGGGTCAGCTTCGTTCAAAGATCCTTTGCGATATGCAAGTATCATCGAGCCCACAAACGGTTGCAAATCCCGCAGGTATCTTGCTTGCCGCTTGTTCAGCATGTTGTTCGGTTGCCTAAGCAGATGTCGCAGTGTGTCGTGGTCTGTTACGACAAGGAATTTAGAGCATCCTTCAAGATAGCACCTCCAATGCTTTACAGCTTCGCATACGGCCAAAGCTTCTAAGTCGTACGCAGAGTAAGTGTTACAACGCTCAGATGGATTCAGCTTACGCGCCCAATAAGAGACTGGTTGAAGACCTCCTCCTTGGTCTTGCAACATGACTGATGCAATCCCCACTGTTGAAGCATCTTTAGCTACGGTGAACGTCGCGTCCGAGCCGACCTCCGGAAGGATCAGGCATGGCGCGGAAATGAGCCGTAACTTGAGAGTCTCAAAGGCTTCCAAACAGGCAGGCGTTAGCGCAACCTTCTGTGGCTGGGACTTCCGCAGTAAGTCCGTCAATGGAGCCGTAATGTCGCTAAAATGGTGTATGAATCTGGCGTAGAAGTTGCGGAATTGTACGAAACTGCGAACCTCCTTCTGCGTCTTGGGCACTGGCCAGTCTGCAACGGCCTCGACTTTCTTTGTGGAAACCGAAATTTTACCGGCTGACACAAAATAGCCCATGTACTCCATCTTTTGCAGTCCGAAGAAGCATTTCTTAAGGCGTAATTTCAAGCCCTCCTCCTTGAATCGTTGTAGCACGAGACGCAGGTGCTCCAAGTGCTCCTCCATAGTTCGACTGTAAATGCAGATGTCATCCAGGTAGACTGTCACGAACTTATGTAAAAAGTCGCAAAGTATGTCATTCATCATCCGCTGAAATGTAGCCGGTGCATTGCACATGCCAAACGGCATGGCGACCCATTCCATCAAGCCATCAGGGGTCTGAAAAGCCGTCTTGTGAACGTCCCGATCACGCACTCGAACTTGCTAGAATCGAGAGGCGAGGTCGAGGTGTGTATAAAAATTCGCGTCTTTAAGTTCGTCCAAAGTGTCATCCACACGCGGAAGTGGGTAAGCATCTTTACGCGTAACCTCCTTAAGGCCACGGTAATCAATGCACAGACGTAGCGAGCCATCAGCTTTCCGCACAAAAAGAATTGGCGAGCCGAACTCACTGTAGCAGGGACGTGCCAGATCAGCCTCCACTGCGTCTTTGAGCTGTCGATTTAGCTCAGCGCGCTTTGCGGGTGACAATCTGTTCAACCGTTGGCGTCGCATCGGGCCAGTTGTTTCAATGGGATGATCCCACTGTCGGCTTACAAGTGGAGAGTCGACAGGTTGCAGTAACTCCGGGAAGTCATCGAAGAGTAACGACCGGAAGTTGTCACGTTGTTCTGCAGTAAGCTCCTCTCTAGTGTGAAAGTCTGTTGGTTGTTCAACGGCTGACGTAAGTTCAATGACGTAAAATTCAGCATGACGTCCTCTGCTGCGGCGCGTCTTGCGCATGAGCTTCTGAACTTTTGTAGACGAAAGCTGCAGACATTCAGGGCGTCGTTCCTCGAGTGTAGTCTCCACAGCTGTGCCATCCATCAGTGCAAAAACCCTGGTTGTACCAAACTGTAAAGAGGCATGTTCGTCATCAAGCCATGGTAAACCCAGGATTAAATCAGTTGTACGTAAATCACGTAAAACGTAAAAAGTCCGGTGAAATTCGTGTCGAGCTAGGTCAAAAGTAACATCGCAGACTGTCGTAGAAGTTACTCGTTGTCCGTTGGCAAGTCGAACTGGGGTCTTAGTCGCAGACTTCCGAGCCTGTAAAGCAAAGCGTCGTACAAAGTCCTATGACACAAAATCAAGCGTCGCAGCGCAGTCCACTAATCCAGAAATTTGGTGTCCGCCATCAGGAGTTTTCACAGTCAACTCAGTTCGAATCAACGGGCGAGCTTCCGTGAGGTCAGTCAGAAGGGCTGTAGCAAGCGAAGAAAATTGTTGCAGCGTAGCGATGGACGGTTCCGCGTCGTCTGAAGGTACATGTACCTAGTTGGGTTGATCAGATGTTGTAGGTGTTGTCGAGTCGTAAAATGCACAATCTGCGTCAACTAACCACAGCTGTGCAGGCCAAGGAGCTGGAGCAACCACCTCATGTTGCGATGGGTTCTCCAGTGACTGACGAGTAAAAAGCTGTGTCCTCGCTGGGAATTCTTGACAGAGTTTCTAGTTCTTAGTCACTTGAGTAAATTTTGCCCATTTCGGTAGTATAAAAACAGCCATCGTAGATGTCGGAGATGTTCGACGACAATCCTCAAAATGCTGCGCAATCTGCTCAGCTAACTCCCAATGTGGGTTGATGAACACCCGTTATCCTGTCAAGTCCCTCTCAAGAATCGAGTCACCCGGCGAACATTGAGGTAAGTCACTGAGCGAGTTCAAATCTTCATCATCAGCACATCCCTCCAATGTGAAGTTGAATTGTGCATGCAGAGGGTCAAAGACTGAGTCAACAAGTTTCCAATCAATTGAACGTCCGGTTACAGTTTTACGACTCTGTCTCTGCTTAGTCTGACGACGACGACCTGCTACTAACGTTGCAGGAGTCGCAATTGTAGTCGATGGAGATGCCGAAGGTGTTTCGACGACCTCTGTCGCTAACAGTGTCTCAGAACGAACAGTAGATGTAGCCGGCTGCTCCAGTTCGTTGGTAGAACAGCCTTGCCACCATAATTGCTTCTTAGATTCCATTGGTGCCTTGCCCTTCCACTCCGGGCATTGGAACAGTCGGTGTCCCTTCTTGTGGCACTTGAAGCAGAGTCCCTCCTCCATATGACGCTTACGCTCCTCATGTGTCATCGCTTTTGCGAGTGTGTTGAAATCATCGCGGCCAGATGTTTGACCACGTCCACCATTGTTGCCTCCACCACGTCCACGTCCGCGGCCACCTCTATTACGCTTCCAGATCTTAGAGGCTTCGTCGAGAGGGTCCTCAAGGTTGCGCTTGCGCGTAGGCCGAGCAGATGGCCCAGCAGTAGACTTCGTATTGCCGAGTTCCGGCGAATATGTAACGACGTCGTTCTTGAAGTTTTGCAGCTCCACCAGAGTAATCTGGTACCCCTTTTGAGCTCGGTGTGACTTCGCATGGTTCTTCAACGTAGAGTTCGCTAGGCCGTTAATGAAGCGCACACACTGAGCATCAGCTGTCAGGTTCTGACGAGACCGACGTAAGAAGTCGTTGTACGGCTTAGTGTAGAACGCGTAACTCATCGTGTTGCTCTGCGTAAAGCTGAGTAAAGCGTTAATCGCGTCGTCCTGAATGTTCGGAAGAAACGCTGTCTTACGTAACTCCGTAGCAAGCTCGTCGTACGTAGATGGAATAGCTGCATGAGTTTTCCGGTTCAGCCACCACCCATTGAGATGTCCTGAGAACTGTGAAGTAACCCATATAACCGAGTCGTACGAATCAGCCGTAATCCCAAGCATTAGAAAACGCTGAGGCTGAGCTTCAAGCCAATCCTCTAGTTCATTAGCTTCTCGGCCATTCTGTAACGGTGAATTAATTGCAGCCTTACGCTGTGTCTCCGTGAGGGTAACAAGTAGTCCAACCAAGTTCTGGGTAGGCATCGGCATTCCCACACGTAAATCTGCAGGCCCTTCACCAGTCAGCCGATTAATGTGTCCACGAATTAACAGCCAGACAGGACCAGAGTCGACCGTCGTAAACCGGGAGTGCATGTGAAACTGTCTCGGAATAGATCAGCCAACTGAGCCAACGGAGCCATCAGCCAACTGGCATGTGTCGTTGTACTCGTCAAAGGTCTGGCGCATGTAGTGGACATAGTCACTGAGTGACTGACCGGGGCGCTGTCTGACCGTGAGATTGTCCAAGAGGGACAAGGAGCGAGCAAAAGACCGACAGTCGAGGCGTTCACAAAGGATGTCCCACGCGGCAGCGGCGCAGTCTGGGCGTGCTGGAGAAACGCATTTCATGGCTTGGTCAGCGCGCTTATTCGCGCTGGCTGCATGGAGGAGCAGCGTGTAGGCGTAGTGTTGCGCTTGTTCGTCGAGCCAGACGCCGGAGTCGCGGATGGCCAGCTGAGGAATGAGGTATGCGGCCTTGATGGAGAGGAAATTAAGGAAGGTCCTCTTCCATTGCTTAAAGTCCGTGGTCGGGCACATGACGGGGACCGACATCTTCATGGACCGGTTGAGGGCGTCCTTGTCGAAGCCGGGGGCTTCGTGTGCCGCCCGGTTGATGACCACCGGGTCGATAGTGGGGCGACGACGGCCCCGGGGGTTGGGGTCGCCATGTTGGAGTGGGGGAGAGTGCCGGCCATGGAAGGGAGGAGGTGGGCCACCCGGAAAGGGAGAGCGGCCGGCCATGGGACGCGGCGGGCCGTACGAGTGCGGGTGGTCACGGTAGGGGGGGATGAGATGAGAGGGCGCCTCCGTGATATTGGGGCCGGGGTGGTGAAGGGCATACCCGGCGTGGGGGAAGGGGGGAGGTGGTGGGAGGTGATCAACCCGGAGGGCGTGACGCGAGGGGTCGTAGTGCGCCTCGGCACGCGCGGGCTCGCGGGGCGCATCGTGGCGGCGCTGTGCGACTGTGGGGTCGCTAACAGGGGCTGTAGCAGGAAACAGTGTTTCTGCGTCCGGGGTTACGAAACCAGGCTGGGTATGGTCACTCAGGTGGAGGGTGTGACCGTCGTGGCTGTGCCGGACGGGTTCGAGTGGGGCATGGTGGCGGCGCTGAGCTACATGGGGGTGCGGATTAGCACCCGCAGCAGCGACAGCACCCTCGGCCGACTGCGAGTCGAAACGAGCAGTTAAGCTCGCCACTTGCGCAACGAGCAGCGCGAGAGTATCGGGGGGGTGATCGAGGGTGCTCTGGTGAGAGCTTGACTCAGGGGAATCAGCAGGTGAATCAGGCGGGTTTTTCTGCTCCATTTCGACAGAGGGAAAAAAAAGAAAGAGCTGAAGGAAAAAACAGGCAGCGGTAAAAACCGCTAGCCGGACTCGTGCCTAACAGCGGTATGCTAAGAGACGGCCTGATGCCCGCCGACCCCTCGGCCTGTAGCCCCGGGGTGTCTCAGAGCACCTTTTCTGTATCCTCCACCCAGTGTGGGGCACAAGTCGAGGCCAAGGCCAGGACAGGTGGAGCGCTGCGCTGGTGGCTGATGCGCGAGGCTAGTATACAAATAAAAATAAAAGGTAAGCTACGGCTGGCGTGCGACCTGTGGATGCGTATTCACCCGACAGTGCACCCCCCCGTTCTCCAGCTTGGACATGTGTGCACCCTGTCCACACACGACGAGTGCGTCGGTGTGGGTGGCTGGCTATCTCCGGCGGGTGGCTGGCTTAAGAGGGTGGTGGCGGGTTTTTAAAAATCGCAGTTTATACTGGCGATACCGCCGACTACAGGTTGAAAGTACTAGGTGTCTATAGAAACTTGCCTTCTGCGGGAGAGCTGTCGATCGCAGCTCGCCGAACCAGGTTGTCGCGCGTGAGTGACGTGAGGCGGGGGCCCATAACCTGTTGAACCATGCAAACACAGTTAGTGTGGAAGATAACGTACGCAAACGTAGTTACAGTCACAGTCCCGCAGACGGAACAGTTAAGGCGACAACCAGCCTACAGGCGTGGTGTCGGGACAACAGAAGTGTTAGAGCTGTAGCCTAGCGACAGCTCTGTACCGAGTCAAACAGTTTATCGGTATGTCCGATCTAGACATGTACTAATCATATCTAGAGTAGCTTACAGTAGCTATCTGCAACTAATACGTATGCGGTATTACTTACAACAGTGTCGTCTTGCAAGACCGGAACGTGTTGGTAGACTGCTCGGCAAAAAGTTTCCCATTGAGTCACGTAACCGAAGTGAAGTAACTCACTCTTGTGCTTCTTATTAGCACGAAGTAACCCCGTCTGAGCGGGCGTAAAATTCAGACCGTCAATGTTGATTGTTTCCGGGACGACGTAAGTGCCATCCGGATTAACTGTCGGCTGTGCTGTAACATCCTGCTCAACCTGATGAGCAGGTGTGCGTAAGTTGTTCGTAGCAAACAAGACAGGAATAGAAGCCGAGTACACATAAACAAGTTGTTGTCCTTGAGGTAGCGTAACTCGGACAGGAGCGTCACTCAACAGCGTTAAATCATCCGGTGTCCGAACGACACCGGTTTCCTCGTGTAACTCACGAACAACAGCGTCGACATGCTCTTCGTTAGGTAAGATAGAGCCAGCTGGGAACCAAGTTTTACCAGAACGAGGCTCACGTTGTAATACCAGCTTTACGTCCAACAGTTTAGTTCTTCCGACGTGAATTACCAACACCACGTAATGTCCGGGTCCTAGAGAAGCCATCTCGAATCAATCAGACAACGTCGAGCGAGTCAATGAGCAACGAAAACGTGCGTCGACCAGAGAGCTCCGAAACCAGTGTGGCGGTTAGCCTCTAAAAGCTAAACGCTAGCACAAATCTGTTCTAGTCTGTCTAGTTCTGTCGTTGCAAGATGGCAAAATGATGTTGTCGAGAGACGATGGTGAAAGATGTTTCACTGTTGTACTTAGGCAGTAGATGTTGTAAGTGAACAATGGAATTGTTAAATGGTTATGTCACCTCCCTCTATTGCACTTGGCTTAAATAGGTTTCTGCCCAGATTGGCTACGCCTGCAAGCTACGCTTACGTGTCAGGCGTTAGGGCTGTCTAACCGTCGTCATCTGTCCTGAGACGCGGCCTGCCTAGCATTGGGTTTCGCGACGCGGCTCCTTCTGCATCGAAGAATTCGCTCCGGCGCGTCATCTGGCTAGTTATATTAATTATGCATTTTTGTACGTACCGGGAGGTAGTGGTCGTACTGTAGCAGCAGCACCCTTTATGAATATTGCAGTAGCGACGTACCCACGTGTACGTCCGTCCGATGAAAAGCACAAATTGGAATCAGTAACGAGTACTTGTACAATGTCATGCAATGTACTGTTGCAGGACTGTACTCGTCACAACGGATCAACCGGTGCCGGAAACTATGGCTGCCGACCGGGACATGACAAACGCGACGGGAGGAGCGGGAGACGGCAATCAATTGCGGGTATGGGTTTTTTTCGCTTCCCCGAGGGGAGGGGAAACCTATGCTAGGAGGCGAGCTGCGACGGGAGGAGCGGCTATTATCTCGGACGAAGTAGTGCGCGGATCGAGTCGGGGCCTACGATGACATGAGCGAGGAGGGGTTCGCATGCCCTATTTCACCCCACGGTCCAACACGACCGGAATCGCACAAGAGCCTAGGCCAAACATGCATGACTCGACCAACACATGTTGACCAGCTAGGATGATCGTCACCCTCGAGCGGCGGGAGCGGGCCGCGCATCGTGGAGATAGCGAGATAGTATTTTCCATATTTCTTCGCAGCGATAGACCATGTATGTCTTCGTATGGTTTATATTGTCTTGGTGCTGCCGACGGAGATGGGTGGATAAGGAGACGACCCAAGGCGTAAAACCCAAACATGTAGACTTACTAGATGGCAGCTTTGGTTACGCCTTGAGACATCAACCGATTTATCGGTACTTGTTGTAAAACAATTCAATTTCATTTCAATTACAACCACATACTCCCAAGCTTGCGGATATTAAGCGGGGGTCACAAAAATCACATATTGTGTCGCCGATTGATTTCAGGCGTATTTAGCATCCAAAGTTTGAAAAATCCAAATTTCAGGGCGGTGGAATCAGGGCACATGCTAAAATGGGCGGGCCACAAACCCGAATGCGTCGGATCCTTCCCACGACGGGCCCCAATCATTGTATCCCGTTCTTCGCTTAACTACATCGTCAACACACTTTTCGGTGCTTTCAACGACCTCAAGTACATTTATCATACACTAAAAACCCTATATGCTATACAGCCGATCTCCGCGAAAAGGCTTATTTCACTGGTAACGGACTTTATGGGACGAGTTTACACAAATAGGTGAATCTAGTCATAACAACGCGTTCAAAGATATTCCTCTACACTCTAGCACGCACAGGTACGTCGTGTCACGCGCGTGGATGGCGTTGTCATCCTCAAGACCAACCCTAAAGTCCAAAATAAACACTACCATCCGTATATGATGTCTTGTTTCTTCGCTCACCTACTCGGCATGATATGACGTAGAAGCTAACTCGCATGTTTCAAAGTAAGGTGGATATTCCCGATGTTTGTCTTTCTCATATTTTCGCTGGTCGCATGCACGGGCCTGTC
>JAPMLY010001535.1:22500-25000 GCA_026401115.1 Tetraselmis chui | reverse complement strand
GTCGCGGAGGGGGGCGAGTGGGACACGCTGGGGTGGAGATTTGCCTTGGTTGGGGCGCGTCGTGGCGCGGCCCACGCTGTTTGGGTGTTGTACTATCGCCCAGTTACGCTCCGCGCAGTAGGCCGCGACTTGTGGGTGATGAAACTAGGAGGCGTGCCGAAACTCAAGAGCCACACGAAACGAGGAGCAGCCACGTGACAGCAACACACCGTCCAGTCCATGAAGGATCGCCATGTCGGCTTCAAGGCTGCGCGGGAACTGCGCAAAATGGACCCGTGCCTTTAACTGCCGGGTCCCTTGACTGAATTTTCAACAAAATCAAATTGAATTTGGGTATTTATCATTAGAAGTGGCAATCATACTTCCAAGTAAATATCGAGTTTCTTATTTGAACTTTTCAATCTCAATTATCAAAGGATAAAATGACGCATATAGAGCCGATGCATCTGTGAAGACGCAGAGAAACACGTATCGCTCGAAAGCTGCTTGGGAAGTTGCGTTTGCCCGAATGAAAAAAAATTACCCGCCGTCCTTCAATCGACACTCATAGGTAGTGATGAGGTACCACACGCACATATTGACGTGATTACGGCGCTCTGTGATCATATGAACACTTTCGGGCACTGTTCCTGTGTATCCTGATGACATACATCTGCATATCGTGTAATTTGTCGGTAGTTTTATCAGTGACGGGAGGGAGGGGGTCGCGGAAGACAAGACGCGGCAAATGGGAGCATATTTGTCGTTACTTCTTAGTCTCATCAACTGAAAACTTTGATCATCGTCGCGGGTGAATAACAGGGCTGGACATGACGTTGGTAGTAGCGCTTCCAGCAGTCATAAGCACATAGATTTTATTTTAGGGTTTTCAGACAATTGCGGTAACATGCCGGTGGCATCTTGCAAAATATCGCGGTATAGGAAAAAATCCGAAATGGACCGGGAAGACAAAGAGTAATAATTTAATTGCGGTTTCCCTTCCTCAAGGGCCAGAATCTGACCGGAAGTATCGCCACTGTTAGCCGCTATTCAAATCTGATTTCAATGTGGGCCGGGCATTCCGCGCGTGTGCGGCGAAAAAGCCGGCCGAAGAGGATGATGCCGCGCCCAGCTAGTCGCTACCTTGTCGCTGGTCGTTACTCTGGTGGGTAACCAAGATAGTGCTGGCATGGTATATATACGGAATCTCCGGCGGCTCGTGATCTCAAGTGTCGGTGCCATCGCGAGCACCCTGTACCGCTAGTGGGCTACGCGCAAGCTTAGCAGCCATTTTTGAATATATGCGGTCAAAATCGGGCCCTTCGAAAAATAAGCCGCAATTAAAAAAACAACCATTTTCTTCCCGGTCCGTTTCGGATTTACTATAAATAACCCCATTTTGCAAGATGTCACCGGTATATTCCAGCCATTTGCTAATCTAAAGCAGGTACTCATCTGCTTGTTTTATAAGAAAAAATCATAGAGTAGGGGTACGGCCGGACAGGTAGGATAAATTTGGACACGAATCACCGAGAATATTGTAATATATCTCCTCCCACGTACGGCCAGGGCGACCGTATGTCCACATGAGGCGACAAAAACGGGCGGGCGCTACATATGCCTAGAGCCCTTCCCTGCCCCTCGCCTGTCCTCACATACGCTAGGAGAAGGGCCCATGAATTACCTGGAAGAGAAGCGGGCCGAGATTATTCCCCAGCCGGGAAGCGACCTCCACGAAATGCGTTACTCTATCGAGTGCGGCCGGGTCATCTCCGGCGAGCCCCCCCGCGTGAGTGACGTCCTGCGGTGCCTTCAGCCCCATCTGGAACCCACGCGCGCAGCCGCTGGCCCACCGCGCGACTTGTTCTACACTTGGGCAGCCGTAAAACGACGAGTTGACTTCCACGGTGTCAAACAATCCCTGGTATGCGTCCAGCATTGATAGACCGTCCGCCCGAGTTCCCGCCGGCAGGGCGTCACCCACCCATGCCTTGTTGCTGAACCCCGCGCAGCCAACACGAAGCCTACCCGTTCCAGCTGATATCATCGCCCCACGTTCATCGACCGTGGATCTAACCGCTGGCGTTCCTGATATTACCCCCTCTGCCATTATATCGGCGACCCGCCTGGCTGACGGCGAGGGCTATGAGGAGCCGCTCTGCTGTCGCTGCGCCCGCACAGCAGCGCTGGGCTTTTGGGTCGGGAGGTCGCGTCCCGTATACAAGGCTGTATATTGTGTAGTATAGACATGCAAGGGAAGGTGGGGGTTTTGGGTCTTCGCTAATCCTGCGGGGGTTTAGATGTTTTTAGATCCACGGGCTACGGCGGATCAGGCGGACATACGGGCCCTAAGGGGGGGCGGGGGGTAGTCGACAGTGGACAGTGGAGACGAACATGACGAAAAATGCCTGACTTCCGGCTGCCCGCTGCCAGCGGCCATGCCGTGCCGAAGTGCGGATTGCCGAATAAAAAGTGCCGACTAAGGTGTAATAATTGGTTATCTTTTGTACGTTTTAAAGAC
>JAPMLY010001535.1:0-20000 GCA_026401115.1 Tetraselmis chui | reverse complement strand
ACATCGGCAAGATCAACATTTTCGATTGCCAATCGGACCTTTGCCAAGTCGGCGGCTGACTTGGTTTCCTCTTCGGTGGCGGGGAAGTATTCTCGGAGGAGCTCCAACAAATGCGTGGCGGCCGCGTGACCCTTCGCCGTCAGCGCCACCGGCACGCGCGGCATTTCGTTCCCGTACAGCTGCACCTCCTCGATCTCGGGCAGCCGCGTCATGTCGTGCGGCAACTCGAAGAGGTTGTTCGCGCCCAGCTTCAACACGCGAAGCTCCTTCAGCCGCCCGCACGCCTGAGGGATGCGGTAAAGATTGTTGTTCGACGCGCTCAACACCTGCACACCCGCAACACCGCCTTCATCAAACGCATGCCAACCAATAAAGGCAAAACTTCTGTTTCAATGCATACCCAGGTAGGGCACTTATCGGACCCATGAACCTATTACACGCAACATCACAGAAACCCAACCAAAGACATATCTATCACAGCCACTCCTCACAGCTACACGTAGATGTTATGAGTGCTGTGGTGTTGGTGAGCTGCAAACGGTCGTCATTGTATCATGTTGTTGACTCTGTTGTGCCTTAATAGTTTCGGGATACCCTAAACAATAAACCCTAAACTTAAATAAATAGGAGTCATGTGCTGCATAAGTACTCACACCCAGAGTTGAAATTCAAATACAGACCCTCCACTCCCTCACCCATCAATTCCTGCCAGAGTGTGGCGTTCCTAAAACAACACACGCAATCAGAACAGCTAAATAAAAAAAAACGAAATGATCCCAACCCACAGTCTCACTCGCAAGCACGATACGAAAATTGACATCATGTTACATCATATTATATTATATCATATCATTTCATATTATTGCGCCATCTTTGCGCTGCCATTTCCAGCTCCAATTTCGCTTTCAATTGTATACTCGTTGTCGAATTCACATAACATAGTGTGCATAATTTAAACGGCATCTTCGCCACTTTCCAAAAAGCCCAACGCAACCTGTTCACACCCAACTTGAATAAATGCCAATATTACATGGTTGTGTTTTAACCCTACAAATTGTCGAGAGTGCGAATGGATTGTAAACGTCAAACTCATAAAATGTGTTTGGAAGTCAAGTGTTGTTGCGACTGCTCGTGTCGCTACTCGGCGGCTGCAGCTCCTGCGTTGCTTCTTCTTTCCATACTTATTTTCGAAAAAATGGTCAAGCTGCTCATGTGAGTGAATTGATTAAAGCAATAGAAAGAGCGTATTCCTGTTATTAGGAGGATAAGACTGTATAATGCGCCGTTCCTCGAGAACGAAAAATAAGGGCATGGCGACTGCAATTCGAATGATAATAGCAACACTCTCGCTCTTGATCGGCAACTACGGCGCTTCGCACCTTGAGCCGCGAACACTTGCCCAGCTCCGACGGCAAGTCTTTCATATTGTTGATGCGAACCTCCAGGACCTCCAGGGCGGTGCAGCCCCCAATGGATGCGGGCAGCGCAGCCAGCGAGTTGCACTGAAGGTCGAGGATCGTTAGACGGGCCAGGTTGCCGAGACCACGGGGCAGCGCTGTGATGTTATTGTTGGGCATTGCCAGCACCTGAAGGACAGAATGGTAGGCGGAGATTTATTCGGAATCCAAACATACGGTCCAAAACAAAATGCGGCGCCAGTTGGTCGCCATCATTTCATCTTTCGCGGATGGTGGCAACGTTCACTCAAGGGCCGGCCTTAAATTGGTCGCGATTGACGATAATCATACTTTGAGAATCGTAGTATATGCTGCCATTCGGTTCTAACTGCAGTGATTGGGATGATGCTGCCCATGGCAGATTTCACGACGCGCATGAATGAACAATAAATAATTCATACAACACAAAACATGAGCAGTACATCAATATATATACACATTAAAGACAATTGAATGATATTCCAACAACAACAAACAGCGGAGAACGGCAAGAAAAAAGAAGAGAAGAGGAAGGCATGCCGCAACATCAGCAGTGCACATCAGCACATCGACATTCATTATTGGATGGCAACGTCTTTCTGCTGCTCTTCATGCTACTTTGGGTTCCTATCTCCGCGATGCTTTGCTGGAGGGTGGTGCAACTGGTGTTGTGGCATGCCTTCCTGTTCCTCGGACTCAGGTTTTCATTCCCCTCTTTTCTTCTTTTCGGGTGGTGGCTTATTCTGCTTTTTCTCGTAAGAATATTTCAATTTTTCACGAAATGCTCAAGGGCATATATAGGGTTGGTGAAAAAACATCAGTACTGATTGTCTGGCACGGATAAGGGTTTGCACATCAGGACATAATGAAACACGGAGCATGCAATTGAATGTTCACTCTTCCAAGTGCGGCGACCCTGCGTTGCGGTATCGACTCGAATGATTTCCCGCACCTCGAGGCTTTTGAGGTCGGACAAGGTTTCCGGTAGGTCGCTCAGGTTATTGGAGTCGAGGACCAGTCGGCTCAGGGCGGTCAGGTCGCTGATCTCCTCGGGGATCGCTTCGATGAGGTTGCGGTTGAGGTAGAGCTCTCTCAGCGCGGGCATATTGCACAGGCAGGGCGGGATTTGTTCGAACAGGTTGTCGTCCAGCACCAGCACCTGAACAACATGATTCCGTGAGCCTAACATCGCCTCGTAGGGGTAAACTTGCATAGACCATGATGGAAAGGATCGATACCGACACCAAAGAAACACTAGCGCTTCACAAAGGCGCGACAATCCTTCACGACTTACCACAAACACTGGACCGGAGAACTGGCAAATAGCGATACCGTGCAGCGTTGTCGCAGGAAAGGGGCACAATAGCGCTATGTCACAGATTCACGAAGGCCGTAGTTCATGCTTAATACCGGCCGCTTCCTCCACGAGCCTAAAGTCTGCCTTCTAAAAGAAGTCTGCCGAGAGGTGTCGCCATTCACTCTGTTTTCGATTGTGTCTGTCGTCTGATAACGATGCTATCGCTATCATTGAATCGCGAAAATTATACAACAACAAAACAACCAAACGTTCTGGGTGGGCCGGAATAAACATACGCGTTTCAACCCCAAAATAAAATGGGTTTGCCCCAAATCACCCTCTTAAGGGTTGGTCGTCTTTCCCAACAGCCCCACATTATAACGAACGTTCTAACAAGCAAATGCTGCCATGTGAGATATAGCTGCGTTAGTTTTACGGTTCATATTTCCTTGCGCGAAGTGTTGTTTCCTGGCAGAAGCATGCGGACCTGGAGTGCAGCGAGCTCGGTGAAGACATACGGCAGGTACTTCAGCCGATTCTTGGCGAGGTTGAGCTCCACCAGGTTCTCCGTGTGCCGCATCAACAACTGCGGTAGTTCCGCGAAGCCGCGCTCACTGAGGTCCAGACTGATGGACGAGACATTCAAAAAGTGGACGGCGGCCATGTCGCCGTGAGGCGGCTGGCGCAGCAGCTCGTACGTCTCCGACAGTGGGTTGCCCTGCATGCGGAATTAGGGGGGGGTGATCGAAGTAGGGTTAAGGCTTGGCGACCATTGCCTGCAGGCTCAGGGCTAATGCCAACATTCATTTCGGTATCGGTTGACATCAGAAGCGGTGAGTTGCATGCGTGAAATTGTTTATCTGCATTGCCCCTATTTTTTAGCATTATCTAATTCATCGCGCGGATAATAGCAGAAAAGTTCGTTATCATTCAGGAGGGTTGGGGGAGATCCGAGACAGGGGCGTACGTCAAGTGCAATGCTCTCGAGCGCCGTCAACAGGCCGAGCTCGACAGGCAGCACACTCAAATCGTTGTCGCGGAGGTCCAACGCGGTGAGATTGGTGAGGCGCATGATGGACGAGGGGAGCTCGTGCAGGCCGCAATCGGAGAGGTCCAATCGAAGGACGTCCACGTCGCTGAAGCCAATCTGTTGGGAGTCGGGACACCATTCGCCAAGGAAGTAAGCATCCATACAATACCTTTCTACACAAAAACCACGAGTCGTTGCTGTCTCAAAGCGCTACTAGGTAGATTACAAGCACCGAAAAATGGACACGCAACAAAAGGGGGGGAGGGGAACGAAGGATGAAGTAAGAGAGGCGATCGGGACACACAGTCTGCGCCATGGCCCCGGGAGGGCTACACATAAGGCAGATCGCTAGCCCGGGATATTCCGCCTAGCAACAAGAACGGCACGGGTAGTGTTTGAAGGTCGACCGCTGCCTCCCACCGATTGCCACGGCCACGACCTCGACCAGACCCTTCGCCACGTTGGAAGTACTAGTTATTATAGGGATAATTACGCGCTCATAATTCAATAATGTGTTTGCTGTTAAGGTGCCCTCGAACCTTTAGTAGAGCCGCCCCAATTATGTAAAGTGAATTGTCTCACGTGCAATGCAATACACTGTCAACCAACACGATGGATCGGGGGCTTTACACCTTTCATCCTAAACTCTAAAGGACTACAACCAACAAGCCCTAAACCTAAACCTATGTAGGCCAGGGATGGGAACTGCAATAATAATTACAGTTGAGCCATAAGTTCCTGTTTCGGCCATACACTCCACCCCCCTCGCCTTTTCTTTCTGGGTATTTTCGGCAGCCACCTGAAACGCACTATCAAAACGCGATTGCGCTTAGGATTGCTCCTTATACATATGAACAATATTGCTCCTTACATATACACACGAACAATCAGTCGCTATGCACGGCTCACTATCGGGCGTCTTTACTTTTGTTTCCCGTGCATGTAGCAATCTTAACAATCTGCGGCAGTATCGCGATCGCTGCGTCTAATTCACAAACACAATGTTTTAGTTGCAAAGAAAGTAGTGGAATCCACCAACAAAGAATAAAAGAATATATCAGACACAGAAGCCCAACCCCTTGGAGCAAGGAGGCAGGCAACAGCAGCTGCACCACCCTCCTGCAAGGCATGCCGGAGATAGGAACCCGGCGTGCCATGAAGAAGCACAGAAAGACGATGCATGAACTCACGACGCACACCCCCAAGATATCAAATTCACATCAAATCGGGAGCAGTCAGGAGTCAGAATGTAACGCCCACAGTCGCACTTAATATTGTGTGAAATAGCGATAAGATAGCAGCAACGGCGGCGTGGGGTAATTGTAAGAGGGGACATAAATAAGCAAAAATACAATACATTATCACTTTGTAACACCGCAGAGACAGCTGACGCAGGGGCGCATGTATCCTGCGGTCATGACATTCAGGTGTATATTATATAAATAAGTTCATTAATGAATAAAAACCATTCGAATCAAACATTAAAAGAAGAAGAGTATCGCCTCCCAACTTTACATCGAGCCATTCAATTTTCGGTATGCGATTATTCGAGTGAGGATGTTGTGGCAGGATGTCGCCGCAGTTCGTTGCCATTCACGATGATAATATCGCTAATGAATGCAAAGCACACAGCGCTGTGATATACATATATATATATATTGTGTGTGATTAGGCAAAACGAATTGCAGTGAAATGCCGAGGCAATCTGAATCGAGATGATCTTCAGCATGTGAACGGTGATGTGGCTATGTAGTAATGTGGTTTGCAAAATTTACCAGCAGGAGGGGGTCCTTGGAGTACAGCGCGGAGCTGGGGTACTCCAGCGGGTTGCCGTCCATTTGTAGGGCTTCAAGTGCCTGAAGGTGGCCGATGTCGGGCGGAAGAGTGACGATGTCGCAGAAATCCATATTGAGCTCCACCAGTGAGGTCAGTTTGCATATGTTGGCAGGCATTATCGGGCCAAGCGGGTTGAAACCCAAATTGAGTCGTTCCAACTGCAGCAAAGCAAAAAACGAAATATTCAAAGATCGCCGCCATCGTTGCCGATCCAATGGGTGCGGCCGGTGGATGTATTCCGCCCCTGTTTTTACTATGACCCCCCTACTCAATATCAAACTTGGGCCTGGTCATGGCGATATATCACACTGCCTAAGGTTAAGTGCCGTTTAGCGCTTACAAGAGCGATAACCAGTTAAAGCATTGTTATCGTTGCATAGTCAACATCCCTGGACGCGCCTGGACACAACCTTGGGTACATGCAGTCGCACCGGTTGACGTGTGGACTGTATGAAATATAAGGACTATGCGCTGGTCGAAATTATATATTAGAGCAACTAGCCGAGAACAAAAAAGAGGCTACAGACAGACGGTAGTCAGGTACAACTAATTGAGTCACCTGCTTTAGCTCCGCGATTGCGGGTGGCAGGTCCACGATGTGGTTGAAGCTGAGATCCAGGAAGCGGAGGTTGCAGAGGTTGACGATAGTTACGGGTAGAGTGGCAAGCGTGTTACACGCAATGCTCAACTTCTGTAACGTCGTCATGCCCACCACCGCGGCAGGCAGCTCCGCAAATTGGTTCTCCCCGAGGTAGAGGTCGAGCAGGCGCATGCTGCGGAAAGACGTCGGCAAGCTTGATATCTGCAGAGCGGCCACGGTGCATAGAAACACCATGAAAAATCAAGTTCCTCACGAAGCAAAGGGTGTTGCAGAGTGTAATGAGTGTCGAGATTAATCACAATAAAGAGCGCAAATTTCTGATTGAGTTGGAATCCGGCGATCGCTGGTGGCCATCAATGCCCAATTCGCTTCATGTTTAGCGAGATATGCATACTTTCAACGCAGCATCACAAGCGACTTCGCACCGTTGGTGACGAAATTACTCTACGAATTAAGCGCCGAAATACGTTTCCCCCCAATTTTTGTTTACTAAAACGTCGCAAGTTCAAACGAATTTCCATGGACGAATTTGTCTTTTTGAATAAGGCACGTGTGAACCTGCAACCTTAATAGGTCTGACCACGTAACATACATGTTGGGTGACTAAATGGGCCAAGTTGTAAAACATTTATTAGACTGCGAGAGCGCTCATTTTTTCAACACGTTTGTATTGTTGAATAATTGCATTCAACGTAATGAATTACATGCATTATAGACCTGCTCCACACAGTGTCGCCTAGCCGAAATGTCAATTTTGGAGCTCGGGGCGGTTGACACGTGTAATTCTACAGCGACTTACCTTGTTTGCGGAGAGGTATAACAGCTGAAGGTTGGTCAGGCGGGTGAGGCCGTCCATCGCGCGCATGTCTTCGCTGTCCAGGCTGTTGAAGGCGAGGTTGAGGACGCGCAGGCCGGTGGACTGAATGTCACCCACCACGTGGTCGATGAAGTTGGACGCGGCGTTGAGCACAACCAAACTGGGGAGCCCCATAATGTACTCGTTCAAACGGTCCAGCCGGTTGTGGCTCACATCTGCGACGTGCACCTCGGTCAGGGTCTCGATCTGAACGTTATCAGGACGAGAGACACAGGTTAGGGTGCTCCATGCAAAGTTTCGGAAATTAAAATGATATTGCAAACACATTGTACAATGAATGTAACAAATTCATTTCGGAAAATCATAATTTTGTAAACAATCATTCATACGGTGAGTTTTTTGGCATATCGATAGGGCTGAGACGGTTACTGGTGAGGCAAAGTGTGTTGTTGGGAAGGTAGACGACCTCCGGCGGGAGGGACTGAATGCCGAGGCCGCGCAGCGCGAGCAGGCCCGTCTTTTTGGCGCGCAGTATGCGCTGCAGTGTGACGTTGCCGTACGACTGTCCCGCTTTCTCGAGTTTGCGACGGATGGCGTCCACATCTTCGCGGAAGGCCGCTTGCTTCTCGGCGCGGCTGACCACCTGGCGACAGGCACGCGACCAAAATCAGAGCATATCGTGGAACGCCGATTTCAGGAACTTAACAGACATTTTTCCGTGATTCCTGGTTGACGAAAAATCAGGTCATTAATTAGCAACACTATACTAATATTAGAAATGCCGCCGATTGAATATATCATTCTTTCTTTAACACAAAAACAACGGTGGCAGCGATTTAATTTGATGGTACCTGGTAAATCAATTTGAATTAACAGGGTAAGAGAGCATCGCCCAACATACGCAGCGAATACCCACTGACTTGAACAAAAAGCATTTTTAAATACAAAGCACGCTGCAGGTCAAACGCCATTGCTGTGAAATTGCTTTCATGCTTGAAGATCATCCATGTAAGCCCGCAACAATGGCATTTTCTTAAAATGCGCTCAAGATCAATGGCATGTCGTGTAACATTTACAAATATGGCAGCGCACAACCCTTATCCCCTTCCCTCGCGCATGAAAGACGTACAACATATCCACTCGCATGCACCGTGAAATACAAATTCGGATTTGTATATGAAAAACATGGGCGCCAAATAATCCGCGTGTTGGTAAGTGTTGAATCGAACAAATAGAAATTGTTTAGGAATAAACGCAAACATATCTTACGGCAATACAGAGCAGCCGCCGAGTCGCACGGATCGAAAACCGGCATCAAAGAAACGACGAGTCAAATACGTGTATGCTGAGTGCGTGGTGGTGATAGGGTTTAAGCCAACCTGCAGCGCTTTGCGGCGAGGATCGTCGTTCATCCATTCCCGCAGCTGCTCGACCTCCTGCTTCAAGTCGGCCTTGTTCACGTGTCCACCGCCGCCAAAGGCCGCCAGGACGCCGCTCGGCGCTTTGACGAGCGCGCCGCTCCCGGCAGCGTCTTCCGCGCCGTCTCCCCCTCCGACGGAAAGCTTGCCCGGGGCATTACTCGCCAATTGAAACTGCAGAGTGACGATCTCGTGGACCTCCTCCTTGTCCACCTGGCAACCGAGGGCGGGCGAGAACCCGTTTGTCGTCATTACAGTACACGTACAATTCCAATATTCTCTCCCGCAATTAAATCGAATATAACCGTTAAATCACAATTCACATCGCAAATTTATCAGTATGATATTCACCATAACATAACACCGCCAATACGTAACTGCTCAGGCGTTGTTGGATTAGAATGAATGAAACTAGTGAAGCGGCAAAAACAGAAGAACCGATTTGCTGCAGTGATTAATTTAGTGATATACCGATAAAATCATTTACAAGCCACCAATAATAAAATAAAAGGCAAAAAGAGGAGGAAACAAAAACCACAGACGCGCCGCTTTACGGTGCATGTACTTTTACACAAGGTACGTTTCTCATAAACCTAATTGTTGAGAAATGAAACCACATCAGCTTACGGGAACAACGAAACTGCGCATGTCAGACAGTTGAGTGGAACATCCGGACACGTTGGCAAAGCCCGGAACTGTGACCCACCTTTTGGCTGTCATCCGTCTGCCGCCGTGCGTTGCTGAACTCCATCCCGATGAACGCCTTCATCTGATTGTCGATGATCTCATGCTGCGCTCCGACTGTTTGTAAGTAAGCCATCACGCCACGGGCGCCGACCTAAAGAATATGCGCGCAAAAGACAAAAGACGTCACCCCACGACCCCCCCTCCCCCCCCCCCCCCCCCCCCCCCACAGACACTCGAAAAATGCATAGCAACTGCTGAAAATAACACGTCGATTTTATATTATATATAATATTATATTACACTGCATAAAAATAACATATCGCTATCGCTAAAATGATCGACGGCGAAAAGAAAAAATGAAAAATAAATGAAAAAAACTCTTGAATGAAATCCGATTACAATGGTACGACTGGCGCGTATCGAAATAAAAAAATTAATTACAAGAACCGCTACAGGAACTTGGACTGGGAAGAAAGGGTGTCGAAATGAACCTCATGTAAATAACCCACAAAAGCCGAGGGGTGAATAATGCTTAATAAGCGCCCGAGTCTTTTGTGAGCGAGTGACGATCGAGTTAAACAGAAAAACGGAAATGCGAGTTTAAATTTGAGATATGGATTTCTCTTCCCTTCCTCGCGTTTTAAACTAAATATCGGGGTGATGAATGCATAGCCCCCCAAAAAATAACAAATATTCAAAAACAAATACAATGTGCATGCGTCTGCCTTTATGTATTAGCGGTTTCAAGTTACAAAAAATTACAGTAATATCAATGCGCGAATGCCAAGTCATACACAAATCAAAACCATTTTGATTAACCCAGAAAATAGGGTGTCTCTCACGTACCAAGTTCGGACTATTATGCATTTTAAACCGTTCTTAGATGGCCGCGGAGAATATGGTTTGAGGAGGAAGTTGCATTTAGTGGAAATATTGAGTTTGGGAAAAAGAGGCAGCAGGGCACCTGGAGGACGGACTCGGGGATGCGGAGTGTGGGCATGTTCATGACGTTGAGCTCCTCCAGCGCGGGCAGCCATCCGATGGCGGCAGGCAGGGAGGGCAGCAGGTTGCCGCTGAGGTCCAACACCTCGAGCGCATTCCACCGCGTTATGTCCGCAATGAAGAGCGCCATTCGGTTGTCCGCCGCGTGCAGCTCGCGCAGCGTCTTGATGAACCCCACCTCCTGGGCGATGGCAAAAAACAAATGGCACCAAACAAATAGCCATATATCATTCTTACACCTAATTGGGAAAAACAGTTTTGAAAAAACCTCAAATTCACTCAAAACAGGTCTGAAGCAGTACTGGACTTTAAAATGATAAAACTAGGCTTTGTGATGTGAAGCAAATCACAAATAGATATAATCAATAAAAAATTACTTTATTTTGAGACCCGCTAATCTAAATCATGGACAAAGACATGTCATTATGTGTTCCTGAAAGGCGGCATACGATTGGAAACTCCGTCAGCTCATTGTCGCTGAAGATGAGGACCTGTTGGTGGGGAGCGCAGGACAAGGATTTCGGATTCAATACCAATGCAACAAAAAAGTATTTCATGTCTTTGGCTGTTCGATGCGTTCGACGACAGGTTTAAGGCTTTTGCCGCTGCGTGTGCGTTCATTTTTGTTCAAAAAGACAACCCGAGACAAGCGCTGTTTCAACTCCACAATAGCCCTTTCCCAATAAACACATACTTCATATTTCAATTTTTTGTCTGAACATTTTTCTACCTTGACTTTTCGTTGCATTACAGCATTTTTTGTGCGTGTATTCTCATTGTCCATTTCGAAATACATTTCGCTGTTCCGCTTATTTTCTCGCCATTTCTACTTGTTCCGCTCTGTTTCAAATATTCCCCACCCTCCCTCCTTCTCTTTCATCATTCCACGCATGTTCACAATTCCACTCCCTTCCGTACCCGCCGCATTTTGTTTTCTTTTCGATTTTTCTACTCTCTAACTTTACTTCCAAGCACAATTAGGATTTCTTTAGGTAATGCGCAGTTTCACACTTCATAAATTGCACTTCACCAAATGCATCAAAACACACAAACAGCGAAGGAGGGATGGGCAGCGCCTCGCCTGCAAATTCCCGCAGTCCATTATCTCAGCCGGCAGCGCGGTCAGCTTGTTGTGCCGCACGTCCAGATACTCCAACGAAGTGAGCCGACCGATGTCGGGCGGCAGCGACACCAGTTTGTTATTTGACAGCTCGAGCGTGCGCAGGTGACGCAGGCGACCTGCGCCGCGAGGCAAAGCAAACTAATTACAGCAGCAAGGATGGCACCCATGAACCATGTCTGTAAAATATGGTGTTCATCTTATTTCTTGACCAGAAAATATGTTGACCGCTGCTATAAAACTAACGCCGAGTGTTCAATCACAAACTCTGCCCCTGTGAATTTGTTTCCTAGGCTGAATTAAATGTGACGAAATTGCCCCACATTCTTAATACGCATGTTATTGACACATGCTATTTGTTTCCACGTATTTATGACCCCGCTGTCTCGAATCGGCGAATTCGAACAATGTGAAATTGTCGTGATTTTCAGCATATGCCAAACATCTGTTCCCAGCACTGTCACGCTACCCACAACATTTCACTCTCGTCGCTTCTCTATCACTCGTCCTGGCACCGATAAAAGTAAATAAATCAAATAAAAGTTACCATTGTCAAAAACATTGCATGAGGAGGCGGGGGGTTCGTTGGGGGTGTACCGATGTCCGCCGGCAGACTGGGTATCTCGTTATGCGACATGGAGAGGGAGACAAGGTTCTTGTTGGTCGCAATGGTGCGCCCCACTCGCGTGATCCTGCGACCACCCCACACAGTCACCCCACCACAAGCAGCGCAGCCCAGTCGACAGCCACGACAGCGAAAGAGACGACAGCTCACTCCCAATGCAGTTGATCATAATTCGAAGGCCAAAGATTGTTTCAACCCTCTCTATAATAAGAAGGACCAACACGGACATTATGCAGTTTACACAATGGCGACATTCATCGAAAATGGATATCAAATCAAAGTAATCCAATGTGCGACGTTTGTGACATGCCCAAAATGAGAAATCCACGACGTATTTTCAGGGTTTAGGGTTTATAAAACCTATATCATACTTTTGACAAAACTATTGAGGTCGGTCGGATTAACTAGAAATACACGGAACGAGTTATCATGAAATGTTATTTCAATCATATTTTACAGAATTGAGTTTGGCGTTTGTTTGATACAGAATCGCTGCAGTTGCCACAACGAGCGTTCTCGCTACTTTTGGGAAGCAGGGATGGCGAGAGCGCACTTGTTGTTGCCGAGGTCCAGCACTTCCAGGCACTTCATGTTGCGCAGTTCGTGCGGGAACTGGGGGAACTGGTTTTGGGAGAGGAACAGTTCGCGCAGGTCGCGCAGCTCGTCCATCGCGGACGGCAGAAAGTGCATTTGGTTGCTCTGCAGGTCCATCGTCTGCAGACTCCTGCGCAGCCCCGGCACACCCAATGACCAAAAACCCCCGTATCACCAGACGATCCCCGTGTGATGATCACACGCACGCGCAAAATATTCGCTCACAAAAAATATCGCACTAAATAATGCATATGCACAATCCACAACTGAAAACACAGGGCAGGGGACAATGCTTGGGTAACGATAAGCGTCTCATTGGATTTATGCGAAATGATACAGTGGAATTTAAAAGGACGTTATCATAGCTATCTTTTAGCTGGAAAGCAAACATTTTGATAACATAATATTCATTTATTCTTAAATAATAATGATAATAATTCCGGAAGAGCGTTTGACAACATGAGGTGGGCAGTTTCAGAGCAGTTGGGCACCGCACCAGGCCTGGTGGGTGTCCTCCGGCAGCGTGGTGAGCTCGTTGAAGGAGAGGTCGAGGGTGCGGAGGGCGGGCCAGGCGGGGAACATGTTGCGCGGGATCTCTTTGATGTCGTTCCAAGAAAGGTCAAGAGCCTCCAGGTTGGGGTAAAACGCACACTGTTGGAGAAACCAGTTAACATAATTAAGCGGGTGGAATCGAGACTGCCCTTGAACCCATCAACATGGTCGTTGGTCAGGGGTGAATTTGCAGGCGACTCTACACGTATGCATGCGTATGTGTGTCTCGAAAAGCATATGTTCGTGTATTGGGGTGTGTGTGTGTCGGTGAATTTATGTCAGGGCGCACGAATGGTTAAATTTTTCTATGTGTGTGTGTGTGTGTGTGTGTGTGTGTGTGCGTGTGCGTGTGCGTGTGTGTGTGTGTGTGTGTGTGTCTTTCTTAGAGGGGGGGGGGGGGGGGGGGGGGGGGGGGAGGCTGTGTGTGTGGCTGCATTTTTGTGTGAGAATGGGTAAGTTAGTGGGTGAGAGAGAGCGAGAGTATGAATGAGTGAGAGTGTGCGTGTGTGCGCGTATGTCTGTGAGATTTGATGGGTATACCTTTGTGAGCGTGAGTTTGGGTGTGTGCTTTTTATGTCTGTGTCTTTGTTTCTTTGCATTCTTCTGCATTTATCGATTTGGTTATCTCGCTCGTTGCCCCACTCTTGCTGGGTGGGGCTGCAGGATGGTCTGAGGGGAGAATCCCTGGGTGGGAAGGGGAGGTGACGTGTGCGGAAGATGAGGCGGAGGGCGCACCTCCGCGGGAACCTTCGTGAGCTGCTGTTTGGTGCGCTGCAGCACCAAAACCTCGGCGTCGCTGCCGTCGTCCGTTTTCGCCTTGCTCGCCTTTGCTTTGGTCGCTTTGCTGTTGGCCTCCTGCAGTGCACTCAACAACGTGACCTCGCTTTCCCCCCACTCCCCTCTGCCCCCCCCCCCCCTACCCCCTCGAGATCCTCGCCACCACCACCACCGCCGTCATGACAATCATACATCATTGACAATGATGCAACTCGAAACTCAGCGAAGTGGCGCGGACCTTGCGCTGCCATATTGTCAAAGCCAACCGTTTTTCCTTCTTCGTTGAGGTCTCCTACCCCAGCCAAAACACATGTAAGCAAGCACGCACGCACACACACACACACACACACACACACACACACACACACACACACACACACACACACACACACACACACACACACACACACACACACACACACACACACACACACACACACACACACACACACACACACACACACACACACACACACACACACACACACGAGCACACACACACACACTCACATTATTATAGATACACACAAATCACGGGTTACATAAAATGAATAGGTCAATAATCACAATCTTGATGCCAAATTCCCAAGGAACAGGCCAGGCCGCACCAAATACCAACCATAAAACACAACATCACACCGCCCCGCACCTGAACAACCGAAATTATACCTCGTCACATTATACCACACGTCACTTCTCGCCAAACCAAACTAGACCACACCGCAGGGAACGCAGTCACACACGACCACGAGATGCTTTACCACACCTCGTCACATTACAAACCCCTACGCCAGACCAAGTGACTACTTAACAAGCCCTGAATCGGCAGGAACGGTTGACAGTCAACGAGCTGAAGGTAACAGAAACGATATATGTGGCAAGGGGGGGAGGGGAAGGGCGGGTTATGGACTATTCCACCTCTTTTTCTTGGAAAGGGACCACCGCAAAGAGGTCTTCCTGCGCCGCCTGCGCTTCCTCTGCCTGGATCTCGTTATGAGTGAGAGGTTGGGCCGCCCTGGGCGATGCTGCTCCTCCGTTTGTTTCAGATGCGACAGGCGCCCCCCCTTTGCCACTGTGCACATGCGAATACCAAATGAGAGAGAGAGAGAGAGAGAGAGAGAGAGAGAGAGAGAGAGAGAGAGAGAGAGAGAGAGAGAGAGAGAGAGAGAGAGAGAGAGAGAGAGAGAGAGAAGGGGGGGGGGGAGAAATTAATTTAGTGGTTATGGGTGAGAGAGTGAGTGTGTTAATGACTGGGAGGGTGTGAGGGGATTGTAAAAGAGAGTATGAAAGATGAGGGTGAAAACTTATGCGCTTCGTGAGCGAGTGAGCGTGTGTGTGTGTGTGTGTGTGTGTGTGTGTGTGTGTGTGTGTGTGTGTGTGTGTGTGTGTGTGTGTGTGTGTGTGTGTGTGTGTGTGTGTGTGCGTGCGTGTGTGTGTGTGTGTGTGTGTGTGTGTGTGTCTGTGTGTGTGTGTTTGGGGGGTTATGCGCGGTTGCTTAGCTGAGAACGCGCGTGTGTGCTTGTCTACGTCGTGTGCGCCTGTGTCTATGTGTGTGCTTTTGCCTGTGAGTGTGTATACGCAAAGGGGGGGGGGGGGGGGGGGGGGGGCAAAGTGTTTGTACTGCGCACTGTGGCACGTACCCTTTCGAGGCCCCCGCACCCATAATATTCTGCCGACAGGTGCTCGACCGTTACCCTGTGGACCCCGCTACAGCTGGCCGTGTCACCTTGGCGCACCTCGGTGTCTTGTGCACTGCTATGGGTGCAGTGCTGCCGTTGCGTCGCGCGAGTCGGCCCCGAGTCGCCCGAGTCAGGCGGCTGATAAGCGGCTGTTCACGGCGCACAACGCACGCGTCGACGCACAAAGCGGCGCCGCTCACGAAAATACTGCTCGAAGGGCCGAAAAATAAATTCCACGGCCGTGCGGTATAAATTTTACGTCGGCAGCAGTTTTCCTGGTGTTGTTACTGAGTTGAGGAGGAGGGAGGAGGAGGAGGGGTCTGCGGCATGTTGGTCGCGGGCACAGTAGGCGGAGGAGGTGAAAGAGTGCTGTTACGTAGCGCGGGGAGGGCATGCGGCCGTACTACAGGGAGTACCTGTACATGCAGCTTGATTACACACCATTTACAAGTTACTTACAAGTTACATATTTGGTTTAGTTAGGATTTGTTGATCTAGCAGCAAGTGACTCGGGGGGTAGCGTGTGGGGTTTGGGCTGCTGGAGGTAAGTGCCCGGTAGATAGGGTTTCCCTCCCAACTTGTCTCTTAGCTTTACACACGACAGTTTAAGGCCGGTTCTAATAGGCGAACTTTGCCACCATCAGCGAAAGATGAGGCTGCCGAGATATCGCTCAACAAACGACAGCTTAACGTCGCATCTTTCGCGGACGGTGGCGAGGTTCACCGAAGAGCCGAGACAACGCTCAGAGAAGGCACGTATGTGTTCAGACTTACATGATAAGTAATCGGTCATTGCAAATCAATGGTCCATCTTAATTTCAATTAATCCTTAAGCAGAATGAGTCGGTGCTGATCCTTTTGAATTATTCTTTACCCGTACACATATCGATACTGTACGATGTACTGCTGGAGAGATGTCGATTCGGGCGCTGGCGAGACGTCACCCGCTCCTGCAGCCGAAGCACTGTACCGTACCCGTACACAGCCATGATGACGACACATCTCATCTTATTTCGCGTATGGTGGCAAACTTCACCCAGGAACCGGCTTGAAGGAGGGAGGGCATTCCCGCGGGCGCCGTTGCAGGGTTACACATTATGATTCAATTTCGTACGCGTGTATTTCCCACAGCCCGTCGTTGTGCCCGCATTCATGCCATGCTTGAACGTTTTCTCCATCATTATCCTGCATGCGGCGGGGATGTTATTGAATCTATATATAGAACATATTTTGCTTGAATGCCCACGTTGGGAATACCACCGTCGTAATTTTGGGGCGCTAGCCCCAAAGTTTAATGGTTTTGTGCGTCGTTTCGCTACATCCCCCGACGATATAAATGCCTTACTTCTAGGCGGTGTCCCCCATTCCCTTCATGGCGCCATTGATTTTACAGCAAACGGGAGGTTTTCTAGTTATGGCGCCAAGCCCTCCCACATATTGCTTCCTTTGTAGTCCATGTATCGCACTCCCGAAATGTTTTGCTCCGTGAGATGGGCCTTGGTCCTTCTCGCATTTCTCGAATGGGTCGACGCCCGGACGGGTAGGGCAGACCTTTCTTGGTCAGTGCCGGGAATGCGTTCATGTTTGTTTGCATGTTACTGGAAGGTTTTAGTTGGTGGAACTCCAACACTTGCCTCGTGTGGGTTAGCGCAGTACGGTACGGCTCTCGTACAATGGTACTTAATGCACTCATCACACGAGCGTCGCCTACCCGGGAGCATGATCGATGATGAGTTGAGGTTTGTTTCGAACTTATGCTCTCAGTCATGCTTGCAAAACGCCGCCTGTAGAGGGTGCCGGTGCGGGTTCCCTGCCAGTCCCATATCCCGGGGGCGAAAAAAAAAAAAAAAAAAAAAAAAAAAGGAGGGAGGGAAACCCTAACTACCCGGCTTCAACCTGCAGCCCTAACCCCTAGCCCTAACCCCTGCAATAGCGATGCGACGATACCGGCCGGCGCCGAGTAGGCGAAACAGTAGCCTTAGGGGATGCGTCGTCTGTGGTCTGTCGTGCACACATCTGACAGCGGCTCGCCGCCCACTCGAGCGTCGATCCCTCTCGCTCCCTCAGCACCGCGAACCTCTAGTCTCGCGTTTTCCCCACGATTTTGCTTTATTTGAGCGCCGCCTTTGATTGGTCGCATCAAAAAGACGGCATCAGCAACGAAACCTCAAGCCAAGCCGACTTGCTCTTTCCCGTACAAGTCGTCACCCGATCACACCAAGCGGCAAGCGCTTCTTCGAGAATCACCCAAACACATCGCCCTCAGGATGGCAGCCTTCCCGTTTTCCCTTGTTGTGCTCGCTTGCGCGGTGCTGCTACAGTGTGCCGGTGCACTGACTAAGCGCTACGAGGTGAGGGCCTCCCATTCCATCAGTTGCAGTACATGCGCGCTTATAAATGCATACGTCCGCTAAGGCCGATTTCTTTTTTAAAAGCTTTCGACCCTTTTCGTTCAGCGTCGCTCTTCGCCTCCGGCACAGCAAACACCCCCCTCCCCCATCTAACTATGGGCGACGGTAGGTGGACGACCGCTTTCCGGGATGGAAGGGTGAGGTGGCGGACGTGCGAGTGGAGCAGGCGGACGGCACCGTGACGCAGCCGTCTGGACAGCGACGCTTCGGCGCCGAAAAGGATTGGGGCTTTGGCGCTCTAAAGGTGACCCCATACCCCCTCACCCTCACCCTCTTGATTTCGTCAGCCCAGCCGCGTAGGCTTCTGACGCGGTGGTGACGCTCCTGCGCAGGAGTCGTGGCGAGGTGAGATGGATATGGTGAGCTGGGCACCGCGCGTGGCGTCCTATAAGGCCTTTCTTAGCGTCGCAGAGTGCGAGGCGCTGCTGGAGCTGGTCAGCACCGCCCTGCCCCCTCCTTCGCGAATTGTTACTGGCTTTAAGAGATGTAGGCCTATGGTTGCATATGAACAGCTCTCTCTAACATAAATTCACAAAGACATAAACAGAACGTCTGCACTTAAACACCCCCCCCCCCCCCTTCCCCACACGCACACACGCACACACGCAGATACACGCACATACGCACGCACGTACACACACACTCATACACACACACACACACACACACACACACACACACACACACACACACACACACACACACACACGCACGCACGTACACACGCCCGTACACACTTGCAGCCATACATACACGCACACAAACACACACACACACACACACACACACACACACACACACACACACACACACACACTCTCTCTCTCTCTCTCTCTCTCTGTCTCTCTCTCTCTCTTTCTCTCTCTGTCTCACACACACACACGTGTGCGCGCGGAGGTGAACTTCGTGAACCATATCCTATCAATGGATATGTTTTTTTCTCTGGTGAAGCATTTAGTAAAAGTACCGTGTGACCTTCCGATGTGGTGTCCGTCCCTTAACCACCCTGTCCCCTCATGTGCCGACGGTGCCTCGCAGGGTGCGGCGTCTGAGCTGCAGAGCAGCATCGCGCTGCCCGGGCACGACGGCTCCATCGTGGACGCGGTGAACAAGCGGATCACGGAGACCGCCTTCTTCCGCCCCGACGGCCTCGCGGACCTCACGCTGCATTTAGACTCCGCGCAGGGGGACGCCGCGCTGGTGGACTCCATCGCGCACACCCCCACCTCCACCGACTACCGCCTCGCCACCATGATCATTAAACTGTCAGCGCCCCTCCACTCACCCCCAATCACCCCTTCTGTCTTGCAGTCTTTGCCTCGTCAGCGCTGCATCGATGTGCCGACGGACGCAGTGACGGTGCCATATGGGGCGCCATTGCGTTGTTATTCTGCCTGAAAGAGGTGATGTGTTGACTGGGGAGGGCAATGTTTGTGGATCGGCAGAATGGCTATTGCATAGGATGGGAAGGGTTGACAAGCGGTGTGATGGGAATGTTTGACGATTGGCGTCGATGGGATGGGAAAGGTTGTCAACCTGTGTTTATTAGGTGACCTCCGATTGTGTTTTGGGTTGCTAAAGAGAGCATCGTTGTGGGTGTGCGCGCGCATGTATGCGTACATGTAATTTTCATGTCGGGGGTTGGGGAATAGGTTCAGGGTGTGAAGGCGAGGAATTTTTTTAATTTTTTTTAAATGGGAGGGGCTGAGTGTTGGGATACCTTGTCATGCTATTCCACAGGTCGCCGCATTCTTCTCCCGGCGGAGAGGTCATCTTCCCACTGGCGCCCCTCCCACAGGACTGGCTGGCCCCCGCGCAGCCCTCCATGTGCGCCCAGCACAAGCTGGCAATCAGCCTGGTACGAACCCCCCCTACGCCCTCTTCCCCTTCCCCTCGCCCGAATGTGGAGCTGTATCAATCAACGCAAAATGATGAGAGCACGACTTCAATTTAAAAAGAAAGCAGTCCTTTTCTTTTTGTAATGGATATTTTTTACTGGCAAATTGGCATGTGTGGCGTGAGGCCGGTTACTCGCCACCACTGAACCCGTTTCTCCAAATAAACAGACAGTAGCAGTTGCTACAAGCTGCTGTGCCAACTTACAAATGTGTCCCATAT